>VURO01049078.1:9804-19870 GCA_015108175.1 Pelvicachromis taeniatus | reverse complement strand
GTTTAAGGATTTTTTTTTTTTTTTTTTTTTTTTTTCCTCTTTTTTTTTTTTGTGGACGGTCTTAGATTTTCAGAGCACATGCATTTCACTTCCCAAGTTCTTGTAGAGGGCTGGCATTAATCAGTACACCTCGTGAAAAGCCAGATTTACACTTGATGATGATGAGCGCAAGAACAAGATAAAGAGTTGCAAGGGAAACATGAGTAATGTCAGACTCGGACTACAGGAATTTTAGAACGCTATAGTCCTCCCGACATTCAGGAGAGAAATTTTGTTCAGGACTGTGGTCAGTACTGATGTTTGTCCCAAAATATCTGATATAAGAACCACTTTAAAGCCTCCTGAATTGTTCACAGACTCATCTGTGACATATTTGATATTTAATTTTGAGTGATTAAAATTATGATTATATGAGCACTCTACACAAAGGTGAGGGAGAAATAAATAAATCAGAGGCTTTTTGAAATGGTGGCCGCAAAACAACAAGTGCCTCTAATGTGTACTGGTTTGTCTGGATCAGCTTATCGTGTTTACAGTTGCTAAGCAACTGTAAACACTCTACCCCTTGAGGTTAGCTAGTACATTTCTATTGACAGAGATGATTAAAACTGAAAATCTCACCTTCAGTTCTCGTTGAAGAAAGTTCAAACCCTGTTAACCACATCTCCCCGAAGTATTTTGTCATTCTGAATCATTTAGTGTTTGTTGTTGTCCTACGGTCTCTATTTACAAAGTGGTGCATTGTTTTCTCTTGAAGAAAAAGACTAATAACTTCCTGTCTTGTACTCCTGCAGTCTGAGTCTGGTATGAGTCTACATGCTTGCCCTTCTCTGAGGCTGACATGTTCATGATGATGAACCATTCGCCTATGAGCGTGTTTTTTTTTTTTACCACAGAAAACCTTCCATTTTAAAACGTAGTGTGACCAAGATTTACTAGGATTACATTTTTTTGATCATCATGACACATAAACTCAGCATTAAAGTGTTTACAGGAGTCAAGTCAGAGAGCCGTTTTCCCCGTAGACATCTACATGACCACTGTCATAACTATCACCATCTGGTGGCCTTTGCATAGAAAGCAGGTCTAAGTAAATTCCACCATGGCTTTATTTTTTTAAAGTGCGCTTTTAAAAAAAACCTACTATAAAAAAAAGTACACATAATGTCATGTCAGTCATTTTAATTGTTGTTGATCTACTTCGGATTGGCTCGAAGTGGTTACTGCTAGCAAGGCTAAAAACACTTGTTAAAGTCCTAAAAAGTGGCAAAGAAAAAGAGGGAACACGAGACATTTAACAGCCAAAAAAATGCTGCTTATTAATGTGACAGTTTACGCACTTTTCCCTCTGGTCATCTCCTTCTCTCCCCCTGACTCCATAATGTGCAGTGATGTCTCAGCGGTGTCCCCGGGTGCCTCACTGACACCGCCGTCACTTGTGGCAGCTTCATTTTCTCCAAACACATCCTGCCCCATTGAAGGTTCAATGTACCACAGCGCAGCGCCGCAGTATCGATATAATGGGGAGCATCTCGAGGGCAACCTTTCAGCCTAATGACATGCAGCTTTACCTGCTCCAAAATGTCACGGCCTTGAACTGCACTGTGTTCCAGACAGAAAATCTTCCAAGAGATGAGGCTGGGTCTTAACCTTTCGCTTGCCAATTAACCTCCTTTCACAGAGCTTTCTGTCATTACTTAATGGAGACAGTGAAACGAAAAAGAGAAAGTGACAGAAGGACACATGAGGGGACAGACTGAGGAAGCACTTTTCATTTTTCCAATTTTTGCACAAATCAAATGAAGAAACAGAACAAAGAAATGTATCATGCACACAAAGTATTAGAATTTTTTGCTATTTATTTTTATGCCAGCATAGACACGTTCATCTGCCACTGTTTAAAAAAGCAATGACTCCATATCCTGTAAAGCAATCGTGTTCTAAAGTGTGTCTGTATTTATGAGTAATCAGCCTCTTCCTGTCTTAGGTGTGGATGATGGAGCAGATATCCCCAGAGACATGGTGGTGGGAATCTATGAAAGAATACAACAGAGAGAGCTGCGCTCCAATGAAGACCATGTCACCTACGTTTCCAAGGTTGAGCAGTCCATCGTAGGCATGAAAACAGTAAGGGCACACTAATATATCTGCAAACGCTTGCTACAGATTCTGTTTTTTTTTTTTTTTAGTATACTCGGATTAATTCACTCAAAGATGAGTGACTTTACACAAAAATGACACATAATGTAGTCACTGAGCTGATTGCCAAATGTGAATACGATTGCTCGCGCGCTCACACACAGACAGACACACTTGTTAACGCCATGCCAAGTCACTCGCTCATTAGTCAAGCTCTTATCACTATCACCTAGCCTTAGTGGCTTTAACAGAGCACATTTATTAGTCATTAAATGTCTCATCAGCAGCTCAATCATTACCTCAGGTCATTACTCCAGCTAGATACATCATTAACCACCGCTATCATTAGACTCATTTTTTAACAGTTTAAGGTTAAAAGACTTTAATGCAACCTCATTGCACATGAACTGAAATATGTATTTGAACATAACTCTGGAGGTTCTTTAGTTAAAAGTCAACTTCAGAGACACTTGGTGCAGTTTTGTCTCTTTCAGACTGAGCAAGTCTGAAGGCAGTAGACTTGGCAGACAGAAAGGCAGTCTTTAACTTTATAACTGACTAATTGCACTGATTCATATAGGAATGTACTGTCTATGCTGACTCATAACACTGAAAGCCTTTTTTTTTTTTTTTTTTTAAAGCTGCAACAATAAAGAGACTTCTGTTTGAATTCGATCAAAGCTGAAGGCCTCCCAGTCTTATTTTTTAATGAAATATAGACAAGATAGACATGATTTTCCTCATGGATGCTTGGCTATTCAACACTTCAAACGTTGAAATACTAGAGTTAACTTGAGATATTCCTTCAAAATTGAATTCAGGTTCAGTTTTATTCAAAGTGAAGTCTCGACATAACGTCGGGCATGCTAGCAGTTTGGCTTTAGCGGTTTAGTCCGTTTAGACCTGTTCAACGTTAAAAATAAAGTACACCCTTTTTCAATTCGTTATGCATATCATTACGAAATAAATCAAATGTCCTCACCAGTTCTGAAAATGATCTATAATAAATAGAGTGCTAGTCAGTTGGTTTGAGGTGTTTGCACTGATATTCTGTGTTTAGTTTTCACCAGTCGTGGTGCTGTGCTTTGTGGCCAAACATCTCCACTTTGGTGTTGTGTGTTTAAAGGCAACCAGATAGCATGCCGGTACACTGTGTCCATTATACACTTTTTATTGAATCGTTGTAAGGACATGAATGCAGAAGTTGCACTAAGGTGTAGTAAAAGCAGATGGAGATATTTTATTTTAAGCCAACATGAAAATAATCACAGGAAAGCATTTGTGTGTCTGTGTGTATATATTAGCTACCTAGTTTAATTGCTTCTGACGATTGAGGACCCTGAAGAAGAAGGAATTCAGGAGAAATATCTGTAGTTTAAAAAGATTAATTTGTTTAATTTAAGTTTTACAGTGCTGGACCTTTGTGTAAACACAGAAAAGATGACCCCGAATCAGGCTGTAAAGGTTTTATACTGTGACAATAACAAAGATTACTATGCCTATCTTGTCCCAGCACCCATCCTGATGGTACCATTCGAATCCACTCCGTTCAGTCCAGAACTCGCCTCATATCTGCTCCTCCTGGAATCAGAAAGACAGACACTCAACACACCCCTGCGTAGCCATGACGATCTAATATTGTCCTTCTTGCTGATTCCAAGGCCCAGTTCAGGTCATCTTGTTCAGACTTCCTGACCCAGAGAACATCCCTCTAACCATTACCATGTGAATGGTGTAAGCATGCTGCAAAAAGCCTCTTCACTCTCCGTCATCAGTATTTCAAATCCAGTCAGTAACGCTGAACGAAGCTCTTAACCAAAACACAAAGTGCCAACTCGATTCTGAAAACATTTGTATTGTGTATAAATAAAATAATAAAACAGCCTTCTTTAGTAATTTTATAAACAATTTAAGCTATACTTGTTCTCTCTTTTTCAGATTGTTTTGCCCTAAACTTTAACATTTTATATGCTAACTGAGGAATGTGGAGTCTGAGATGTAACTCTTGGTTTTTTTGCAGTTTCTTTGAGCATTGCATGGTCTGACTTGAGTCATGGGTGAATTTGTTGGGATGTCCAACCCTGGGAACATTAAGAGCTGTCTTGAATGTTTTCCACTTGTGAATAATCTTTCTCACTGTAGAATGATGGACTTAAATTTGCATGAAAATGGCCTTATAACCCTTCCCATATTGATGGACAGCAACACTCGTTTCTTTAAGATCTTTACTGATAAGTTGGCATGTTAAACACATCCGAATGCTCCAGACCAGCAAACTGCCAATGCTCTGGTTTCATAGATGTGGTCACACTTACTGATGATCATTTAATCAAGTGCATTTAATTAGCAGCATCTGGCTGCTATTCTTACTTCCTTTGGAAGATACCTGTACCTAGTTTCTCACACACTGCTCCTTTTTCGCTTGCCTTACTTTTTCATAAATAAAATGTTTAATATTTTGTACATTATCAACCAGATTATTTTGATTATGTCATGATTAAAACATGTCACAAAAAGAAATGAGTGAGTCTTCATGTTTTAATTCATTTTAAATTCAACACCAATTATATAGCGGTTGCTTTCCAAATGACATTGACTTTGAAAGGATTCATTCCATCCTTTTTTTTGGTTTACGCCTTTAAGTGTCTCTCAGTGATCGATGAGTAGCCATAGGATGACAGAGGGAGTGCTGTCAAAGCCAAAACAATGATGGATTGTTGTGATAGGAAGTGACTATTGCTGCCAATGGCAGCTGTCTGCTATAAAAAGAACGAGTCTTAAATAAATTTTCTTCTACTGAAATAATAACCCAGCCAACAGTTTCTGTACTGTGAATTACAAACATCTTATCTACTATTACTTCAGGAGGAAGTGGCACACATGAGATGAATTTTCCTGTATAGCTAGTAAATAATTGATTATTTGATGAAAGCTGTATTACAGCCTATGGATTAGATGAAGAAGCTTTATATCTAAACATGTGAACAGTTTTTATATTTTTATTTTTTTTATTTGAAGTCACTTTCTTAATAATACTTTTTTGGGGGGGAATGAGCAAGTGGCATTTCAGGGTAATGATGTCTTTACATGTTTCTGACATTAGTATAATGAGAAAGCAGCCTGGCTGTGGGAGGCTGGGCTCGACTCGGTATACCCTACAGTGATGAGAGAGCAGGAGAAAAGGAGACAGAGGCTATGTGTGTACTCAATGCATTGCAAATTATTCTCTCAGAGCAGAGGGAAGGAAACTGAAATGCTCACAGGGAGAATTGCACAGGGGCCATGTATATTTGTATTTTACCCTGAAGATGGATCAACTCCACATCAATTCTGCTGCTTTTTGGATTTCTGCAAAGCACAGAAAGCAACAAGGCAGAGACAAGTGTGTGAAGGGGTGACAACATGATTAGATCACTCCTTCGAAGGCAGCCGGTTTTTTGTTTTATTTTTTTGCAGTGTAATCCGCTTAAACTTGAAAAAGCACCTTAGTTGAAGAGGAGATGCCAGACATTTTCGAACAAAAATAGCATTTTGTGAACAAAAAAAACTCCCACAAAAAAACCTTATATATTATTAGACCTGTAAGCACAGGGCTGCCATCTTTGCTAATAGAGTTTTGTCTTATGTAGGATCCAGTAACTTAACAATAAGATTGCAGGAAAATAAACCCTAACAGGATTTGCCAACAACTCATATTTTTCTTTTTTCTTTTTGTACAAGCAGCCTGTGGCAAAACATCCCTCTTTGAGTACTACTACAGCTACTAGAATCGAGCAGAACAACCATCACTATAGGAACACAAACGCTCGAAATATGACATTTGGAACACAGAAAGTGAATCTTCCTCTTGACTGCTTCATCTTCTATTTTTAAGAAACCTGTTTAAATCCCACTAGCAATAAAAAGGAGTTTTGTTTTAACTAGTGCAAAGACACCAACAGCTCACACTCATAAGCAATACATTGCAAAGATATGTGCTAGATAGAAGAACATACATGATATATTTGCTTTTGGTGTTTTATTTTATTGTTATATTGAGCTGGGATTCGTCTTTGCCCAGAGAGAATGCTGAACATCAGACAGACCAATCTTAAGTAAAGAATCCTAAAATGTAAACCTGGATTTGTGGACACGTTCTCCTCAAGAGGGCACTGATTCTGTTTGTCGTGAGCTTTATAACCGTTCTCTCTCTTAGCGGTTGCTGTAAATTACCATTTTAAAGTATTCCCAAAAAGTTGATTCAATTTCAAAATCATTCAAATGATTCAAAATCAACTTTTTGGGATTTACTTACCTGGATGATTGAGCATGCATAAAGACATTATAAAGTACTCTTAAGACTAAGAAATAAGTGTCCATGTCAATAAGTTTTCTCAGTTTTTTCTACTACAGCAGTTTTGCATCTCTTAGCTTTCGGAGGAAATTTTGATTAAGATATCCCGCTTCTCTTTTTCAGGTCTTTAGAATTATTTTAAAGCTTCCCTTCAATGTCTGTATGATTTTTGATGGCTGGGTCTCCCTTTGTGTTCATATTCAGGTTCTCTCTGTCCCTCATAGAAGACTAGTGTGCTGTAGTCGACTTTTTGAGGTGACAGACGTCAACAAGGCCCAAAAACAGGCAGCACACCAGAGAGAAGTCTTCCTCTTCAATGATCTCCTTGTGGTAAGTACACGAAAAGCCTTACACTTTATTAAATTGACAACCATTAGGAGAGATTCGGTATAAAAATACTCTTGTTTTCATCCTGAGAGTTTCTTTTTGCTTCTGCTGCACTCAGACTTTGAAGTTGCTTATTTAGTTATGACAGCTGCAGTCCAACAATCCTTACTTTGGTTCCAGCTTTTCTCAGTGCTTGTGTTTTTTTTTTATGTTATTTTATAACTCAAGCATCTCCAGCCATTTCTTTTAATTATAGTAAGCAAATAATAATCAAAGATCTGTCTTCTACAGAGCTGCTTCAAAGGCTGGTAATATAGTTTCATTTCACTTGAGGACAGTACAGATTAGCTGCTCGTTTGATCCAAAGTTATATAGATGGGGGAATTATCAAAGGTTTAAATGTTGGACATAATGTTCTCATTAGGAGGCACATAGGAATTATCCATCCAATATATTTAACTGCCCTCATAATTATGTCAAATCACAGTTTCAGTCCAAGCAACATACAGGAAAGGCAAAAAGCAGCATGGCCATATTACTACACTTTCCATGGAGGCATAAAAGTAATTGGGACCTGCAGGAAAGGTTGTTAAAAGTCCAATTTGAAGTAAAAGACGAAAGAAGCTATCGTCCAACATCACAGTCCAATTCTGTTCATTTGGCACTAAAAGTTAGCAGAGCGATATATTTCGCAGGGATGTTTTCTCGTGACAGCTTTGAAAGCGGGACAGAAGTTGTCTTTGAAAATTTTTCACTATGGGATGAAAGTGAAGGGGACTTTTCTTTGAATTTGGCCCCTATTACAACAGCTTGAAAATGTCAAGAAGTGTTTAAAGTGCCAATGTGATGTATTGGTTTAATACGCCTTGCCTGGTAAATTATGCCTCACAGTAACGCTGGAAAAAAGATTTGCCTCATCTTTCTCTATCTGGAAGGTCATTCAGTGGGGAAAAAAAAGCTCCATAACATCCACAATATATCCTGATATAAGTTTGCTAAGGTGTTGTTTTTAATACAAATTAGAGCACTGGCACACAATCTGAAATACTTGTAAGGGTGTAGCGCACATTAATATTGACTCTCCGCTCTCAATGTTTTTAAATGTTCAAATAGTTTCTTTCGCAACTGCCTTTGATGTTGTTATACGATATGGAAATATCTGTGACAGTGAGATTTTTGGAAGTGTTCAGGACACGGAACTAGGAATTAAATAGGCAGTCCTGTCATTCAGACATTTTACTACAAGGCTCATGGTGTTGCTTATTTCTACAGATCTTGAAGCTTTGTCCAAAGAAGAAGAGCTCTGCAGCCTACACTTTTTGCAAAGCCATGGGACTACTTGGCATGCAGTTTCACCTTTTTGAAAATGAATGTAAGTTTCAATGCTGGCATGAAAAACAAAATCCTCTCTTTATATCTCCAAAATCTGTCAAAATTTGAGGCAAACAAGGACTGTATAATTTGTTGCTTTATCTTAAACCGCAATAGTCTTTTTATTTTTTTATGACAACATCAGACTAGTATCAGTTTTATACCAATCTTGCATTTCAATTTCTGGAAATGTCATTTTAGTCCCATTCACTACATGACGCTTGACATTTTTGCAAGCAAGCCCAAGTTTGCAGCTCAGAGTGACCTTTAGAAGTCTTTTTATGATCACACTTGTAACTAAGACACCCCGGAAAGGAGTTTAGATATTTTTCACTCAACGGTTTAATGTACTCTGCAGACTACCCCCATGGAATCACCATCCTCTCACCATTTGGATCAGACAAGAAGCAGGTATTAAACTTCTGTGCTCAAAGTGCCGAGGAGCTGCTCAAGTTTGTGGAAGACCTAAAAGAATCGATCGCAGAAGTGACGGAGATGGAGCAGATACGCATCGAGTGTGAGTGTCTTTCTAAATTGTCCATATCACTCAATCAGTACTCATTGTACACTGATTTAATTGTTGTTGTTACTTGGAATGATGTAAATCCCTTCAGTGTGTTGAGCATTTCAGTATAACTGTCAACTTTGTGTCTGTTCCTTTTGTGGCAATACTCCCTACAACTGAAGAAGGGTCAAATGCTATTACATTTTGCACCAGATCAATAATTTCATATCTTGAGGTGTTTGAGATCTTCTTAGATGTGAGAATCAATGTATCTTTTTTTCTTTCTTTTTTTTTTTTATTATGCACAAACTACTTGACTGTGTAGTTTTTCAGATTTGTGTAGTTTCAGACTGAGTTTTGAAAAAACAAAAATCTTCTGATGCACTGCAGCTCAAACACACTGCAGGGGGGCAATGATACGGAGGTGAAAATAGGTCAGGGCTCCTCAAAGCAGCCAGGCATCTGACTTGCTTGGACTTGTGCGCGCCTGAAATTCTCTAGACAATGAGTCACTGCAACTTACACATAGACAACCTGAGTGTCCAGAGCCTGGCTCCTGCCAGTGGGCTTCAAAGAGAGGATTCCTGCTGGGTTTTGATGCAGTTGAACTTGATAGAGCGGGAGACCCTGTAGCCAGGGGGGAGCAGGCAACAACATACGGAGATAGGCAGGTGTTGACAGAAAGAAATTATTTTTCTCTTGGAGCTGTGTAAAGGCTAGACTAACTTGTGCTGAAACATAAGCGAGTGCATGTTGGGACACATTTATTCTATTTGCAAAGACAAACTTTTTCTCAGGTGGTGATAGATAAACATTTTTAAAACAAGAAAGAGCTGTCACCTGAACAGACAAATTTCCCATCGTTTTCCTCCAAGGGGCTTCATTTTGTCAGCAGATTAGTAAACAGGCCTGCGGCAAGCTCACTTCTGTTTCGGCTTTCCCGCTTTGAATTTTTTCCCCTCTCGCTCCCGTTTTTAATAAAGGTAAATGAAATATTGTCATAATTCTTTGCCGCCACAAGTTTCACCCCTGTTTAAACCAAATTACTGTGCACAGAATTTTAAGTCCAACCTAATAGTTGCACTGAGTGTGCCAGTTCAACAGTATTAAGCATGAAGGCTTGTTATTCATCAGATTTCTTCTTCTTTTGATTATTATTATTATTACTATTACTGAGTGTGTCAGCGCAGTAGTATTGAAGCCCACTATTTATTAGTTTTTAGAAGACAGATTTTGTCTTCTCCTCCTTCTTCTTATTGTTATTATTATTTTTTTTATTATTATTATTATTATTATTATTATTATTATTATTATTATTATTATTATTATTATTATTATTATTATTATTATTATTATTATTATTATTATACCAGGTTAACTGGTTAGATTTG
>VURO01049074.1:0-21691 GCA_015108175.1 Pelvicachromis taeniatus | reverse complement strand
GGATGTTGTTTTTTTGTTTTTTTTTAAGAGAAAGACATGATAGCCTTTTCCATCTAGTTTCACCCGTTACGTTAAACCAGTTCTAAACTTAATTTGATCCATATGCATGTATGTTATGGTAAAAGATGCATGCATATACATCCGTAAATAAATCTTTATTGTATGTATTAGTTGGCAGCAAACACACAACAATAGACATTAGAATGTTCAACATGTCATAACAGACAGTACAAATGTATCAAATATTTCTTTTTAATTTGTTTTTGATTTTTTTAATCCTACCATTTCAAAGTTCTGTATTATACAATAGCAAACTATGCTTCTCATCCTCTGCCTCTCTCTCCTCTTTCACTCTTGCAGACTGTCTGCTATTTTCTTTATTCTTCGATTTCCCTCACAGTCGTTTCAGGCTCCCTGTTGCTGTCTTGATGCACGTGCTGGGGTATGATTGAGCAATGTTCTCCCCTCTTCATCACCTCTTCTTACACACACACACACACACACACACTTTCTCTGTAATGCTCAGCTCATGCATCACCTGCATACCGATTAGCATTCAGGTCCCACGTGGCTCATATTCAGGACTGAAAACCGGCAGGGCTCCAGGCACATCAGCACCCTGGAGTTGCGATCCACCTTCACTCCTTCTCCAGAGAGAGCACTTAACAACCAGCAGAGGGTCTTTCTGCAGCCTCCAGTTGGCACCCAACGTGGGGAGCTGATTTTCGTCACAGCTTAGTCATCCAGAAACCTGTTCTCTAAAGCCTGCTCACTTTTTCCAAAGGAGTAGGCTGTTAGCTGTGATCTAGACCATCCCACTGCTCCTTGAGAATGAAAGCCCAGTGATTGAAGTGGCTAGTCTGAAGAGGATGGACTGCCTGACATGAAAGCTGTTGAGGTTATCATCACTGCCACTCATGCACCTGGTCTTGGAATCAACTAAAAGGTTTTGATTTGCAAGAGGTCATGCTCCATGTTTTATCTGTTGTGATCTCTAATGTGCAGCTAATAAATAAAAAACAATATGGTGGTGTTTGATTACATATCTACACAGGAGTTCGCCCAACAATTAAACTATTCTTGTTAGATTTACCACAGAGTTTAAGATTACTGTTACTATAGCAAAATACCCCCAAAAAAATAGATGCAAAACAATAGTTACAAG
The DNA here is from genome assembly GCA_015108175.1 of Pelvicachromis taeniatus. Classification (NCBI taxonomy): domain Eukaryota; kingdom Metazoa; phylum Chordata; class Actinopteri; order Cichliformes; family Cichlidae; genus Pelvicachromis; species Pelvicachromis taeniatus. The sequence goes on along the minus strand of VURO01049074.1, from coordinate 20,526 downwards.
ATTTTTTTATGTTACTTGGAGCTTGGAGATTTCTGTAATAGAGATGGAAATCACAAATTTAACCCTAACCTCTTGTGACAGACATTTGAGGCAGAGTTACAACCCCCCTATCCCTTTTCCTTACAATCCTAGTTGGGGGCATGCTAAAGTTAGAAAATTTAGTCAAATAATAATGTTTATCTGACTCGCAGGTAACTTGATTGGTCAAAAAAAAGTGGACAAAACTTGTATCTGAATGAAAAAACATGTTGTAATGGTGTAAAAGAAAATAGCACACTATTTGGAAGACACTAATCAATCTGAGGGTCTGCCACCAACCTTTCCATCCTTGACAGCACATTTGAAAGTCTAGCAGTTTGGTTATAGCTAATCTTCAAACATCTTGCCAACCCGGAAACCAACAATCCTTAAAAAAACAAGCAAACAGTTCCTGGGAGTTTTTCCAGGAACTGCAGTAACCTCACAGTTTCTAGCTATGCAAAGATCATTTCGTATAGAAACAAGGAATAATTTTGTCTTAAGAACTTAATTGGGATGAATTTCTTACTTGAGTCTCATTTTACTGAGAACATTTGTATATATAGTATATAAGCACACTGCAACAAGTTTAAAGGATTATTGTCCAGTAGCACTCATACCCGTCATAATGAAATGCTTTGAAAAACTAGTTTGAAGTCACATCCAAGCCAGCCTGCCACCATCCCAGGACAAACACCAGTTTGCCAACACAGCCAACAAATCCACAGAGGATGCTATAAACGTGGCTGTCCGTGCTGCTGCATCCCATCTACAGCAGCAGGAGTGTTCTGTGAGAATACTCATCATGGATTATAGCTAAGCCTTTAATACTGTCCTCCTTCACATACCGATGTCCAAGCTGACAGACCTGGGTCTCTCAGCACCTGGACATCTTGACTGGGCCATCCCAAAGAGTTAGAGTAAGCTTAAACACCTCCTTAGTCATCTACAGCTCCCCTCAAGGCTGCTTTCCATGCCCCCTACTCTACTCCCTCTACATCTGTGATTGTGCCCCCATCCATCCTAACAACACCATCATAAAGTTTGCAGATTACACGACATTGGATGGACTTATCTCTAGCCAGGATGAGTCAGTCCATAGGGATGAGGTGAAGCAGCTTTCTAGGTGCTGCAAGGACAATAACCTAGCTCTAAACATCTCCAAGACCAAGGAGTTGGTTACGGATTTCAGGATGACTAGGACAAGCATATAGCCATTCTTCAACAGCGATGAACCCATGGAGAGGATTTTCTCCTCGCAGTTCCTAGTTATACAGGTGGAGGAGGACTTGACCTGGAGTCTCAACACTACAGAAGTGATGAAGAAGGCACAGCAGCGTCTGTAATTCCTGAGATTAATCTGGAAAAATCGTATTTCCCAGAAGATAGTGGCCTTCTATCGCTGCTGTATCAAGTGCATATTCGCCTATTGTATGTGTGTGTGGTACAGTAGCTGGACTACAGCAGAAAACAAGGCCCAGCAGAAGGTTATCGCCATCATGGACCCAACTTCAGTACAGTTTTTTGTTTGTTTTCCTAGGGCGGTGGTGGGACTATAAGGTTGCTGCTCTGAGAGCAGCAGAAGGGGAATGTGCAATAGCCAGAAAGACAAGAGTGTGGGATTTTATTGTTTTTATAGATTTTTAAAAAAACAAATTATTACTGTTGTAATAATTTTCATGCGGTAGATTCAATCCAATACACTTTTATTGTTGCTAAAACACCAATAACAATAAAGAATCTATCCATCTGTTTTTCTATATATACACTTTTAATATTTTCCACTGTCTCAGCTGTCAATATATTCAGTACTTTTCTTTTATATTATTTACTTTGCGGTGTGCTTTCTTGCTCGTCTTTGTAAATGGTTGCCATTCTGAGTGGGGCTGGATACAATTTCCTTTGTAGCATTGACTGATGACAATTAAATATTTGTAGTTGTGAATGTTATTGCTACCCTGGTAATTTACCAGCAGCTACTGCAACTGATTTCACACTCGCACATTAAGTTTTACATGTGTTAGTTTATTGTAAGAAGAAAATATTTGTGGAGATGTTTCACCTCTCGTCCAAGAGACTTTTTCAGTTCTGAACTGAAGATTGTTTTTATCTCTTGGATGAGAGGTGAAATGTCTTCACGAAACTTAAACAAGTCCAGTCGCTTTCTTTCAAAGCTTCTTGGAGCACCATGACCTGAATGACTGAGAACCTACACAGACAACGAAATATTTGGTTTCCTTGTAAAGATGAAAGTAAAATATATTACTCATCCACAGCTATGTTCAGTGGGCTCAGGGATTTCCAATGAAGCAGGAACTGGATAGTGGCGCGCAAGATCAAATCACACATCTAAGAGCTGCTGTAAGATTATTGCATTTGCTCTATGACTCATCCATGCTAGAAGAGATTCTAGCCCTAAACTGAAAGACCTAATCTTGTACATGAGCTGCAACTGTCTCGAGTCAGGGATTCATTAGACATGTGATCAAGAATAACATTCCCTAATTCTCTTTTAACGAGACATGTTTCCATTCTGGATGATAATTAAAACTGAGACTTTAAGATTAGAAGAAATTAGGAGGATACTGTCTGTGGCACTGTGTGTGTGGTGCATTAGGAATTTTTTGATTGAGGTTTCATGTTATTCGGGTCTTCAGATGTTGAAAATATAGGTGGAGGTTTGAGAAAGAATAATTCCATTAATGCAAATTACAGAGGCTCAAAGGCAACTGTAAATACAAATGGGTGGCATCCTATCCTCATAGAAATGTGCATAAACAGTTGTTCAGTGGAGGAAAATAAAGCAGGTACAGAAAGGCTGCAGACTAGAAATTCACTTTAAAATTTATTTGTGTGTATATCTGCCTGGGTAAAGTTTTCCTTGTGCGAGTCAGCCTGCAACCCTAATGTCCATCCACACATCAGCCTCCGCTGCATATCCACTCTGGCATTTTTTTCCTCACTTCTGGCCTGCTGTTGGCTTGATGTGTACAGCACACTGTGTTCTTTTGCCAACTTTTGAATCATGAATCCATTTTATTATTTTTCTTTTCTGTTAAGTTTATTGCTCAAAAGCTCCGCTCTACATTATGTCCCAGGATTACAACTCACCCCTGAGTGCCAGCAACTTCTAGCTAAACTTAACATCACCCAGCTCAGTCATCTCAGCGCTTTGTCTGCCAACTCCATGCTCAGCTTCCCCACTTGCCCTGCTTTCCACACTGCACTATCTATCAGCCAGTTATACACCCTGGCTTCCTCAACTCAGCCCTTGCCTCCAACCTTCCCCTGAACCATTTGAGGCCAAGCTTCACTCTAAGATTCAGCAATGTGAAATAAAAGCTATCTTGCTTACTATTGCACTACTATCTCTTCTTGTGGTTCCCTTAGTCAGTTAAATTATACACAAAATAATTATTTGCTCTGAAGCAATAACCGCAACACAATCATAATAATAAAATATTGTAACATTGATTACTTGCCAACTTTGAAATGTTTCACTCATTCTTTAGTTTTGAGCAGCACGGCAAAGGAGGACTCATCCAGGCTGGAAGAGCTAATCAGGAAAGCTGGCTCTGTGGTTGGCATGAAGCTGGACACTCTGGCGACAGTGGCAGAGAAAAGGGCAGTAAAGAAACTGCTGGACATTATGGACAATGCTGGGCATCCTCTGCATATGGTCATTAACAACCAGAGGAGCCTGCTCAGCGACAGGTTGCTTCTCCCAAAGTCTAGGACCAACAGACTTAAAAACCCCTTTGTCCCACACACCATCAAACTGTTTAACTCCTCGCTGCAGGGGAGGGGGGGCAACTAAGCTGTAGTGCCCTTCACTGTGCAATAACCACCGGGCAATATATCGATGAATATATTCCACGGATACTCCTGTTTATATTATTTATCCATATTTATATATGTGTATATATGCTATATTTATTTTAGTTGTACTCTCTTATTCCCTTACCTTTCAACTCTGACAGTGCTGTGCTATTGGAAACTGAATTTCCCAAAGGAACCCACCCGAGGGATTAATAAAGTTTTATCTTATCTTATCTTAGTCATACTTGAGAATACTAATGGAGCCTACTGTACATAACATTAAAAGTCACCATTCATCCCAGCTTTTGTTTCAAAGCAGACATAATTTTAACGTCAAGCCCTCCCTCCGTTCCCTCACTCAAGTCAATCTTACTCTTTACCCAATTAGAAAAACCGAATATCCAGACATTCAGCATTAGGTATCAATTGATGAACATAAACTGTATATAAAAGATGGATATTGTGCAGGGCTGAAACAGTAGGGAGAAAGTGTCTTAAACCTGATTTTATTCTAATTGCCAGCAGGGACAGTCACGTATTGTGGACTTTGGTTTGGTCATAGGTGAAGTTTACTAAATATATAGAAAGTTAGAAGATAAAATAGAATATTATTTAGGTGGCTCTACCTTATGATTCTCAGGTCACTACTTTATGAGTTTAAGTCTTAACATCAGGATTTCTCAAAACAATGGGTGACATCACGTTGGCTAAAGTTATGTTTTATATACAGACTTTAGGGGATTAAACAATATTTTGTCTTTAGCATGTCAGCTCTGAGTTTAAAATGAGAGTTCCTCCATGTTTGGTTATTATATTTTCTCAGACTAATCTCTCCTTTCCACCTGTTCATTGGCAAGCGGCCGGGTGCAAATCAGAATCAGTGTTTGATTAAAGGCAGGTGCACAAGGAAGGTCAATCAGTCAGAAATGCAGACAGTGCTAATAAGTTGCCTGCTAAAGGGGCCTAGTTAGAGTGATTAAGCTCGGGGCAATTTTCCTATCAAAAGCTTTTTAGCTGTAACAAAATAAAATGGCTAACTGTGAGAAAAATTAAATTATAAGTCCATTATAGGACATTTCACTAAAACTGTGAACATCTAACTCTGGATTATGTGGTCTTATGTGCAACGGAGGCTGTAAAACGAATATTTTTTTAAGCAAATGCAGCAGAGTTCAGTAAATATGGCTCTAAATGTAAATCTTTCTCACATATCTTTCTGTCTACAGGCTTCAAAACACCATCATGCTTGGTAGTTTGGTATTCTGCTACACACACATGCTCAAGTTAGCGTCTGTTGTGATGGTAAGAGTTGTCAGTGGCAGCCTGTAAACCCTCAAAGCTTTATTTCATTAAAACTCTACTGATTGATGCTTTAATTGCTTTAATGTCTGTCTCTGCCTTCATCCAATTATTGAAGTTGCTTGTAACTAATAAACTATAGGCAACTCAAGTACAGTTGGCCCTTTGGTGATCTACTCCTCACTGCCAAATGTTAAGTATACAGGTGTGGCACTTTCGTTTGTGGAGTGTGTGCCGAAGTTTTTCCCATTTTGGGTCACATTTAGGAGCCCGACCATGGGCCAGTATTCCATGCAGTCGGTGCAGTTAAACAAAATCTTAAACTCCATGAGAAGAAACTGCTAGATTTGGCTCAACACAGGCTTTAAAACTGGATTCCAGGTGATATTAAGAATCTCTTACTGACCTACATGTAGTCGTTTTCGTGCTCATTAAATTGATTTGTCCAACAAGTAGTACAGTAGTACAATTAATCACATAATAAAGCATTCATTTACTACATAAATACAGTAAATAAATATACCTATAAGCCATCATGTTAAACCTAACTTTAAATGTTTGAAAAGACAAGATTATGTTCTTTCCAGGTTGACTCACAGTCACCCCTGTGTGATCCTGTCACTTTGTCTCAGAGACTGAATACAGCATGGCCATCAGATCGCCATGGTAGATTCAACTGAAGCGATTTCATTTTCCACCTGGTGTCTCTGCACATGAACTCATGGAGGAAATCCTGGCTCATCTTTGGTGTGGCAGTGGGTTTTATACGATGCAATTTGTCTCCGCTTCAAAAGCCCTTTTCAGGAATTTATTTTGTCTTTAGGTGACAATACACTTTCATGTACTTTGCATGTAAAATGCTACTTTGTTTTTTTATTTTTTTATTGTTTTGAAGTTCGTATTCTACCCAATTTAAAAGTCTCACATGCAGGACTTGAGCAGTTTTTGGACACCAGGGAGTTGATCGCAGCCTGCAGGAGCAAAGGAAACCAAGGCGACGTTGTCACAGACCCCCCGCTGTGCCACCGGCACTTAAAGAGGAAGCACAAGTTGCTATCGGTGTTTTGATTTGGGCTTCAAAGCTTCCGCAGGCTGTCTGAATTCTAAATATTATGAGTCCCACTTTTATGTTTAAAGTATTAACATTCATTATTGCTCCTTTCTAGTTATGCCGCTACACAAAGTTCGACAGATTCATGCATATTTATGCATTAGCAGCTGAAATCAAAGTCAACATTTTTTTTTAATGATTTCCCAAAATTTCAACCTGACAAATTGTCAATCATATTCTAAGTCTTACTTACAGAGGGCCAAACCCAGTGGCACAGGTGGGCTACAAATGTGAGTTGTAAGTTGAGTCAATAACATTATTTATTTAGTTTATCTCCGTGAGGTCTGTCATCATGCTAATAGCAGTAACCATATGCTATCAGAATTTATGATTTTTGGCTCTTTCCTTTTTCTCTTTTGGGCTACAGAGTTAATAAGCATATACTCTCCATGGAACCTCAGTATAATAAGACAGGATCACACACTCCTCAAATATACTTCTGATTATTTCCAGAAAATATGTGTTTCATTTACACTGAAGATGCCCTGTTTCCACCTCGTTTAGTTGTCACCTACATATTAGTTGTAGCAAAAAATTATTATAGACAGTTTAAACAAATGTTTTGAAAAGAGATAGTCATAGCCATGGAGATAACAGCTATGGGTTAATCTTGATGGCTTCAAACCAAAGCAAAAAGTGATTGTTAAACGTCACACTCATGGAACAGGGACTTCTCAATCTAAAGGCAGGTCTGCCCTACAGTATACCCTACCTTATACTCCTTTGTACTCTCATAGGGACCATAATTTACAAAATTAATTAAAGTCCATGTTTTAAATTGGGCAATAAGAACCACACCTCAAGCCTATACAGGTGTCACCAACATTTTCTGTCTTTTTTCTCTGTCCTAACTCTCTGACACACTCAGCACAGGTACCACAATGGGAAGACTAATAAGACATGGTGCATTGAGACAGCACCCTCAAACCGAGACTAAGCTGTCTGAGTTTTGTAAGTTGGGGTCCTGGCAGGCTTGGAGTTCTCTCCGCTCTTTTCTTTCTGTACTGTTTATTACTCTCTCTCTCTCAGGTAGACTTGTGGATTGGATTTCCTCACTGGTCCAACCATGGGTGGAGTCGTTTTTCCTAGATTTTCTCCCCTGCACCTGTTCTACATTACCTCACTGGCTGGTGGTATCTAAGGACTGGCTTGTGCTTCTACTCATCACCAGATCAATACTGTCATTATGGTAGGAATTGGGTTTCCTCCTTCTCCTCATGCCTGTTCTCATGTTTGTCCTTTTCTCCAGTTGCTTGGCCAAAACTTGCTTGATTCCTCTGTGTTCCCAGAGTCCTGCTACCTTAAGGAGTTTCCCAGATCCTTCCCGTTTTCCTTACCTGAGCCCTGCAGCCGCCTCAGTCGCTGCACTAATAAAGAAAATGACTTACCTGAAAAACACCAGCCTGCCCACTCTCTGCTAAATCTCTCTCTACTCCTTGGGACCCATGCCTGCTTGTCAGTAGCCCTCAGCCTGAGCACTTTAAAAATGTCCTCTACTATCTGGAAGAATCTCCAACCCTATATTCCAGTTGTAAAAACTCCCTCTTACCCGTTTCCTGAGACTTCATTCTTAAATCACACATTCTGTAAACTGCTGTCAGTTATCTTGAGTCTGCTCTTTGAGTCCAACTCAAAGGTAAACAAGCTTTATTCACTTCTTATTTTTAATAAACCAAAAATAGTTATTCCCACTGGTTTGATCTTTATTAGTAAGAAAAAACATGTAAATGCAATGCTTGAATATGATTTATTCTAATTGTTATAGTGTGTAGTTATTATAAGATTGTTCTTTATAAATTTGTTTATACGTGAAACCTAAAATGTGCAAATATATAAATATGCATTAATGTATGGTCGAAAGGGGTACTCATGATGGCGCCTGATTGTCTGGCAGCATTTAAAAGAATTCCCCTCGGGATAAATCAATCTAATCTAATCTAATTAATACCACTGATGTGTCTTATATTAAAAGTTGTAGTATTAAGCCCATCACATGTCACATGTCTGACACATGATACACAAAAATATGTTTTAATGTTATTTTATGTAATATTATGTTTTAACACACCTTGCCCAGTATAGGGCAAGGTGACGTATTATTGTGTTCTAATGTAATAGCAGGTTTCTACATACGCAAACCATATATTTGTTTTTAATGTAAATGCTAAATTGTTAAAGAAACAATGTATTCCATAAGGAAAGAAATGGCTCACATCATGGATAATCACCTGTCAGTCTCCTGCTGTCCTATCTGTCTTACATGACAATTAAACATGAATTAATTTGTCATTAAGAAAACTTACAGTTATCACAGAATCACCAAAATGAAAAGAAATAAGAGAAGAAAAACTAATTTAGAAATATTTATTCAATTCAACAAAAATATAATGATTAATATTAAGTCGTGACATTTGCTGATCAGTGTACAGTGTTAAAACAAACAAACAAACTAACAGCATGCTTAAAATATATTGAGAAGGCAGATGATACTTGCTGTTACTACTTAAGGTTGAATAAATATATATCCAAAAACTTAAACACCTAAAATTCTGTGTGGTTTAAAAATGATTGTAAAGTATTTAAAACAGGGAAAACATTTTAAAGGTGATAATCATGTAATATTACACATTTACTCTTATAAATGTGTTGCATTAAAGTAAAAAGTTTTCTTTTTAGTTTATACGTTGTATCTCACTGACTGAATGAACCATAAGCAAAGCACAGGCAGCGAGTTAGTAAACAAGATAGGTTTTATTTCAAATTATTGAATTTTGGAATAGACCTTGGCCTGAAACGCTGCAAAAAAAAAAAAAAGTTGGAGGCAAGGGCTAAGTTGAGAGATCGTTGGAGTTTTATTGGGTGGTATATGGGGCAAGCAGAGAAGATGTGCATGGAGCTGGCAGGTGAAAAGCTGAGGTGGCTTATCAGGCTGGAGCTAGTTTTAGCTGGAAGTTGCTGGCAAGAAAGTTTGGGCTGTGATTCTGAGACACGAAGCATAAGACGTAAACTTCATGATAACAAAAGTTGTATTTACTTTTCTTGAGTTTGAATGTACAGGTCAAACTAACAAACTGGCGGGGGGGGGGTTATACATATTAGTCAAAAGTATTTTTGAACCAAGCTGTGAACATATTTTTTAAATCCTGTAAAGATGGAATTGACTTGCTTTTGAAGCCGACCTCAAGTGGCCATTAGAGGAACTGCAGGTTTTGGCACTGCATTGGCTTCACTGTTCAGAGTTTGCTGCTTTTGTATGAGAACGTATTTTTGTTTGTTTTTGACACTCTTCAGCCGGCAGATTATCAAAAGGGGCAAACTCTGTTCAGTCCCGACTTAGACAGTGAACATCTATTAGAGTGGAGAAACATGAAAGCGGTGCATGTAAGCTTACATGGATCCCAAGCAGTCACACTAAGTGATGAGACTTGTTCTGCTTGTGATTTCTAGGGGTTTCTCACCAACTCACCACCCCTCCATAGCTTTATGTCACATATAGGCTGAATCTCACTGCGTGTGTTGGCGTTTTCGTCTCTGATGCAGGTTGTTTCTTGGCACCAGTTACCATCCTCTTTCGAGTGAGGAGCACCTCTAAACTATCTGAGTGTGTGCCAAGCATTTGGACAGGTGCCTAAAGTGGCAGCATGCCGATTCCAGTCCCCCTGGGCCATGCCTGTATTTGATACGCTACATCAGACACCTCGCAGTCAAGCATGCGCTCACAGGCCAAGCTTTGGGACCAAAATTGTCCTTCCTACGTTTTGAGAAGGCCTTCCTCAGGGCTGGTAAACAACTCTGCTTGTTAGAGCAGTTGTAGCTGTCAGAGATGTAGAAAACAAAACAAAAAAAAACCCTTGCTCCCTTCTCGTTTATCCCACAGGCAAGTCTTTTAAGGAGGTGCATGCGCATGGAGCAGCTTCATTGTGCTCTAATTTATAAAATCCTTTATTTCTCTGTGGGAAAAAGTTATCGCCCCAACTTCTGCAGCGCAAGTGTCTCTTCTGCACTTTTTCTTATCACACCAAAGTCTTCCTTTAAGACCTGAGGGAATGCACCTAGTTAGTTAAGACCAACATAAAAATATACTGGTGCTGCTGCTGCTTCCAAGAAAGACAATGCGTGCTCCGATTTTGAGCTGCCATGAATAGAAATATTCATGAAGAAATATATAGATTTTATAGAGAAAGCTATTTATACTATAATACTGATTTTAACTAGCTCTTCATTAAAAGATGTTGTCACTAAAATATACCATGAAAAAAGGAGTCTCACTAAAGGAGACCCTGTTTAGGATATAACTTACATCAAAAATTTTCAGCAAAAGCAGTGCAGAGTTTTTGCGTTCTGTAATTATTCCTCTGTAGCAGTCGCTACAGTTCTCAATATGCACAGGGGATTAGAAGGAAATGATGCATGCGTGTAATCCTCTGGTACTCGGCATGATCGGTCTCACTGTGCAACATCAGGGCTGCTGGTAGTTGAAAGTCATTCAACTGAAAGACCCGACTTAAAGGATAATTCTAGTTTATTACAGCCCCTTTTCCCCTTTTTCCTGTTAATATGGCTCCTAACTTTGCATTTTCCATCTCCACGGTAAACAACCCTGCACATTCTCAAACATGCAAACAAATGTGCATGTGCAGATGAATATGCAGGGTGATTAGCTCAGTCGGTATCCCTATTGCAGTTAGCAAAATGGCAGGGTGGCTAATTACTGTGTTTACTTTTAGTCACACTGGAAAACAAACAATGATTTATGTAAGCTAGCTAACTAGCTAAACATCATCTACTTTATTTTCCCAGTCACTGGTGGTACTCTGAGCATGTCAGAGTACTAATTGGCTTTCACAATCAGCCTGATAGCATGAAACGACATGTCATTGTTGCAACAATCATTTTTCACAGAAAAGATGCTATTGTGGTGCACCCAAATGCACCACCACTATTATTTTTAAGAAAAATATACACCAGTAATTAAGACAATTATTATTTTACATTCATTACATGTAGTGCGTAAAAATTGAGTAGAGTAAAAAGTGAGAAATGATAAGCGGAACTTTTGCCACTGTAGTCGTTCGCCCGCAGTTGTCTAGAGCGGACCAACTTCCTGTCCCTTCAGACGCAATTTGGGAAAAGATACGAGTGCTCCTCTGATTCTTTCTCTGAGACTCGACCTTTATTTTTTTTACAGATTTGCATTCTTTTTCTTATTGTGGTCTTCACAATAAGACCCATAACACTGACCGTAACCATAGGTACCTATTTTACATCATATAAGGCATCAAATATGATTGATTGATTGATTTTATTTTTAAAATACATTTTTAAATACATTTAAAAATGTATTTAAAAAATCTATAGCTATTATACTTAAGGGTTCAAAGTCCCCTTTGATTGGTTAGAGCTCACGTGAAAATACAAATTTAGCTAACTCAAAAACAAAACAAAAAAGTAAAACTCCCAAATCAATAGTAACTTAATAAAAGTATTGAGCCACACTTTCTTTCAGTGCATGTGTTTTCAGTCCCACTGCCACAAGCTTATGAAATCAAGAACCTAGCTGTGCACGCTGCCTTTACAAATATTTGTGAGAAAAGGAGTCATTCTAAAAAGCTCACAGAAATCGAGTGTGGAAATGGGATGCCAATATCTATTGTTAAAATATAACTAATCTCATAATACACAGATTTTCAGAAAGCTGTTTTTTAAAAACACTGAAATAGTACTATATTATATTTATTATATTCTAATTCATGTGCCAAATTTCAGTTTTTTACTTGCATTCCCTAAACAGAAAACAAGGTTTTAGTGTTCTGGGTCTGATTTGGGTATAAAAGAATCTGAATTCAATTCAGTGAATTTAGTTATTTTTAAAACATTTTTTACATGTTTATTTGTGTATTTTCTTGTTTGTATGGTGAGTGCTTCAGCCCCTGGTGTTGTGTTCCTTCTTCCAGATGTTGCTTTCCACTAGCATTGCCACATCTATTATAACTGTACTTATATGTATTTTTCAAAGTGAACACATTGCATTGTTCCATTTTATAGAAAAAGTACTGAGAGATTTTGTATTTAATAACTAACTAGCATCTTTTTCTTCCCATGGCAGGTTTATTTGCTTGAGAGGCTCATTTATGGAAGAAATATTACACACAAACACACACAAAAAAAAATCTCCCATCTGTGTGTTTTCCACAGGGCTCAGTATTTGCAGTAAGCAAAATGCACACAGACACATTTGGGAGAAGATTTTGCATAACAATAGCAAATTACAGTGAACACTATTTTTTTTTTTTTTTTCAAAAATGCTGTTTTTATTACAATAAAATTGTGATGAAATAATCACCCTCCCCGGAGCTCTGATGGTAATTATCAACAACTTCCAGAAACAATAAGTGCCACACACACACACATGCAAACACACAGAAGACAAATCCGGCACTGTGGTTAAGAGATTCTTACAGAATTGCTGCTTCTCACAAAAATGTCAAAATCTATTCTTATGTCACTGAGTTCTTCCTTTTTTTCTGGCAAGGACTTTTTTAAATTTATTTATTTTATTTGTTTTTTGTTAAAAGTGCATTCATAATGATCTTACGCCCACATCTGAAAAGAAGTCATTTTGACTGAAAGCAATTTTACCCCACTTTGGATTTTTTCCAGGAACCAAAGTGCACACTGTCAAACTTTAAAACTGTAAGACAGAGATCTGATGAAGGACACGGTTTTGAGTTGTGCAGCAGCATGTAATCCATGAGATAAAGCTGTAAAGCTCCTGAAGCGAGAGTGAATGAGTTCTCCAGATGGAGAAATAAGGAGAGGCCAGAGGACAATGGTTGAAGAGGCAAGAAAAATGAATTCAGTCCATTTCACAAGGTGCTGTTTATTGGCAATTATAGTCAAGTACTTCAGACAGTTTGTGCGTGGAAGTGAGAGTGACACCGCTTCACTTCTCATCAGGCGAGGATAAACAAGACCCAGGTGAATGTGAGGGCTGTTCAATCCACGATCCTCAGACTGCCGTTGTGGACTTCAAACATATTTTCTGCACAATCTGTTTTGTTGTTCTTTTGTTTGTAACAAGATCATCAGCATGTCCACCTACACAGCAAAACTTTGATGTTCCAGCCATGACTGCAAAGCAAAGAATTGGACTGTTCGTTTAATCAAGCTTGTTTCTGTAGCACCGTCTCAGTTTAGACTGGAGGACTGACTGTAAGAGAACCCCGGGTTACGAGTTTAATCTGTTCCAGAACTGAGCTCGTGACCCAAACGAATTTTCTCCTTTTAAAATAATGAAAATTAGATTAATTTGTTCCAGCCCTCCCAAAAAATCCCCAAAATATCATAAATAATTGAAAAAAAACCCTGTATTAGTAAATATAGTTAAATTAAAGATAAACCAATTTAAGAAAATCTAACCTTACCTTGGTGGCAGACGATTGCAGTTAACGGAGAGTGGCTGAGGAAGGAGGGAGGGAGGACTAGATACGTACTGGTACGATACACGTACGGTAAAACTAAAATAGCATGAATTGTAAAAAAAAATTATTTTTCTAAACTTAGCCTACGTACACTTAACATTACGTAGGAACGTATGATACATTTCACAATAATCATCTGTTTTTGCCTTTTTGGCTACATTTTCGGCACCGTCACATAAAAAAACTAAAATTGCACTTTCTTAACTGTACGTACGGACGGACAGACGTGAGCCAAGCAGGTGTCATCATAAGGGATAAGCCTTTGAAACGGCTCTGGGTAGAAGGGGTAGAAGTTTCCGGGTAAGAAAGGCGCAGCGGAAACTAGCGGTGACGTATCGGAGCTTGGCTCGTACACCGGGCAGAAATTTTGCTCAGATCGCGGCTTGCAAACCTAATTACTCGTATATCGAGCTGCTCGTAACCCGGGGTTCCACTGTATTCAGATTTTGACTTTGTTCTCCGAGTATTGGCTTCTTTCCCATAGTATTCTTTTTCTTCCTACAGTGACCTTGGTCTGGACTGCTTTAGAGTTATTAAGGACATTCACTGATGATTTGCTAATTGTGGTAAAAGATTTGTTGTTCAAAATCAAATTTTGCTGTAAAATCTGGTTTAAGGAATAATCTTTATTTTCTTCTGCCTTCATCCCACATTTGTTACTTACTATTCCACCATAATGCCTCCAGCATCCTACTCTGCTGATCTTCAAAAGAGAATCATTATTTCCGGGCGTGGCCAGTGCATGAAATTAACCAAACTAAAGGTCATAAATCTGCATTTGACAGAAGGGGAGTATTTGACATCGTAGGATGGCAAATTCTTGAATAAACTTCATGTGTGCTGTGAGGAGCCCCCAACCCACACGGCTGTTCCTCGCCTGTCCTCAAAACTGTGGGTCAAAGAAACAGAGGCTCTATATTAGGAAACCGTATTACCCTGTATAAACAACTCTTCATCACTCCACAGATGGCATATTGTTCATCCAAAACGCACAATCATGAGTTTCACCTGATAGTTTTAAATATGTATACCTCATCTAATGTGGGTCCTTATGTGTTTGAGTGCGAGACAAAACTAAGTACAATACATTTAAGTTAATAGGCTGATGATGGTCTTTGGCTCCAATTAGGCCATAAAAGCTTAAAAGTCTCAGATGTAGCGAGAAGAAAATGAGAATAGAGGAGCAAACCCACAATCCAGTAAAGGCCTGTCCCTCTGCAGCAGTCAGCTCAGCAGCTGTATAGCTTCAGCACTAAACGTAATGCCACGGTCCTCAACTGGATCACTGCCAGGAACTGACACGTCCCCAATGAGGCAGCATTTTGGGAGAGCACGCCCACGGTCTTCTCCTCAGACCCTCACATCCTTTCTCTTTGCTTTCGGCTGCATTGCACCATTTACTGAGCACTTCTAAATCAAACCATTTTCTTCTACCTTTCCTCCTAGCTTCTCTGGGAGGATGCGCTGGCACTAAACTGCTTCATGATCTCCTTCCATACAGCTCTTTCCTTTTTTGTGAGAGGCCATAATAATACCGCTGTTTTATTTTTTATTTCTCTCTTTCTCCCAACAGCTTTGAGTCTTGTCTCGGTGCTTCTCTGTTTAGCCGTCACTTTGGTCCAGAGGATTACGGAGTTTCTGAGGCAATTCCATTATGTTAATTCATGTTAATTAAAGTTGCGTGCGTGCATTTGCCATTCATACTGGGAGCTGCGATTTAGCAACATATGCACGCATATGGCATGACTGCACAGTTAAATATGTCTCCCTTTTCTTATTCTGAACATTTTATATGTGCAAAAAAGTACAAAAAAGACATTATGAATATTCGATGACTGAGAAACATTTTTTTTTAAACTGTTGAAGTAAAGTGAAGATTGAAGTCAGACTGATGCCTGAAAGGACATAAAAAATAAAACTCGGTGTTCCCATGTGAGCGCATACAAATGTTTATGCATATCACAATACACAGTATACTCCCCTGAAATGTAATTTGATCCCACTTTGTGTCATAAATAAGCTGACCGAGGCTTACATTATTGATTTTTGTTCACTATCACCATTTATAATGAAACTAATGAAATCTCGCCACGTTACAGTAATTTGCTGTCTCGAGGAAAACTGCACAGGAAATCCATACAGATGAATCCAAGTCAGTGAGGCACTTAGAATGCAAAGTAATATCGGCATCTTGTTCTTTTTGGTCTAATTCTTAAATCCATTCTGGTGAGTCACTATCAGCGGCAGACATGTACAGCATAGGATCCCTTTACGATTTATTAGCATAATAAAATTACATTAACCCATTAGCTGCTGTCATTGGAGACTTTATTTACCCCATTAATGAGCTTATTTTTTCTCGTTTACTTGAGCGGCTCAGGGACATGCTCTTCTCCCTCACTCCATATGGCACTTTATGCTGACATCACACCTCTGACTCACAGCTGTGCTTTTACTAAGTCAGTGATGTCTGCTGCTACATAGAGCTCCAGGACCTTGCTTAGAGCGATGCCCTTCTGTTGCAGATAAACGATGATGACAAGCCAGTGTAGAATTTTACCCCTTAATTTTAGATATCCAGACCAAGTTACGTGGACTTGTCAGCTGCAGAAGCTCTGAACTATTGTGGGAGTTGTTCTTATCTGTCCCGTTGTAACATATAGCACAAGAGTCACAGCAATGTGCTGAAAGCAGATAGGAGCCTGTCCTTTTCAAGTGAAACAGGCATGACATTCTCACACAGTATCAATACAGATGAGTCAACACAATTCTGGCACGTGATTGGCTGCTCTGTCTTTGATGGCAGGCGTACAGCTCTTTGTATATGCATGGTAAGTTAGTCTGAATCAGATTCAAACAACGCATCCAACAATCTGTCAAGTTCCATTATCATTTCTCATTGTGATGATTACAACTAGAGCAGGGAAGAGACGCCTGCTAATTGAGCAAAAACACTTTCCATATGTGTGTCCTCTCATTGAGACAAATGAAGTACTTGTTTGACGTTTAGGCGTGAGCGTCTCCGGTGAAATCCAAAAATATACATCAATTAAAACACACCAAAGTAACTTAACAAGCATTCGGTCCCATAAAGATTCTTATGTTGGCTGTTTGGATACATCCTGTAAATTACAGTCATTTTGTGGCTGCAGATAGCTGCTTTCTCTGAAAGCTAGCTTCACTACGTTTCTATCTTGGTGTGTCTGTTTCCCACCATGAGAGGCTGGAGCTGTGCGAGCTGGGGGCTTTTTTTTTGGTGGTTTGTGCATTGTGGATAATGTGTATAACTTCCACTTAAATATATGCATAGACGCATGTGAAAAAAACTGAGGGAGCATTAGCACTTGAACAAGCAAATCACACTGATGTATAATAGCAACTGCTAAGTTGTCTCTTAATAACCACCTTGGTCGGTGTTTGATGTAAATAAGTTGAGCATATCACGAAGAAACTTTTCAAGAACGCTCTCATCACATGAAAGAGTTCACAGATAATTGGGTGTCTTCATCTGCCTTTCTGTAAAAGTCACTGCATGCCCCTGTGTTTAAGTATTGCTCGCAACCTTAAGGCAGGAAATTTCACAGACACATAATAAACCCAAATAAAGGTATATTGTTTTTTATTTTTAATTCAAAGCTCCAAGTGGGTGTGTTGTGTACTGGTGTTCTTTCACCTATGTGCTATTTGTTTTAGTCATAATCCCATTTCCTCGAGATGCTTTGCCTCTTACAGGCCTCCACTGTTGAAAAAAATACTTGCCTACTTAAATGCCAGCTACATCGACTCACTACACATACATGTGCTGAAACTCTTTAAACATGTGGAGTGGTTGGGTATTTTTTGCTGTGACCTTTTCTTATTGGTGGATGTGTTTTCTTAACCCTAGAACACTATCGCTAAAAATAATAACACCATCACTAACGCCGGATATTTACCCAATATAATATACCCAATTAAAAGTACATGTCATCAAAATATATCACATATCAATATGACAACACATGACAAATTAGAGTGGTCTTCTTTTATTTTCAACTGTGCCATGGCTAACAAAATGAAAAAAAAAGTGTCATGGGGGGGACCCTAAAAAATGTTCCATGCAACATATTGAAAATTATGTAAATACATTTGCTCGGGTGAAAATCACCCGGCGATAGTGTTCTAGGGTTAAACCAAACGTTCTGTTGTGTGTGACCCTGATGAAGGACACATGCCGAAACACCTTTACCTCTTTGCCTTTAAAATAGCTTAAAATACCTTAAAAATAGATTTTTCTGCACACATAGCTCATTTTCCTCTCAAACTTCGGAAGAGTCACCTGTAAGGAAAATAATCAGAGTTTTGGCCAGACATTAACATGAGCTGAAGTAAGATTGTTGCTTCAAGCTGGTTCTAAAAATCTCATGAGTTTATGATCCATCCATAATTATCCTTAAAGCAAGAGAATTGGACACTTTTGCGCTTGTGGCACAACAACAGTAACTTTATTGGCTACTTACAATAAATCATCTCCTACACAGAGACAGTACTGATGTTATGATATTATGTTCACTGTTTTTAAAACTGAGTGGATGCTTTAAGCCATTTCTGTATGTGAATTCGTGTCCTCCTCATATGCCCTGTGCAGGTTGATGCAACCTCCTTTAGATTGCCTCCAGTGTATTTCAGGAATTAGGGGTCAATGTGGAATGCTGCCTGCAACTGCAAACTTGCCGGTTCAGTTTGCCAGGTAGTGGCATCACACAAAACTGGAATCTTAGTAATATGCTGTCATAGGATTGTCTCGTTACAGCATAAATCTATCATTACTCAAATTTACCGGGGATTTTTTTTTTTTTTATCCTACCACAGCTCGAGTTTGTGAGATTGCAGTTCTTTATTTTGCTGATGAAATATATTATATTAGGATTATATATCTATCTATATCTAATATATAAGACGTAAGCCAACTTCAGGCAAGCATACAATGTTATTAGTAGAATACATTTCATGGCAATTTACTTGACAAGTCGAAGTAGGCTCTGTATCTTTTGGGTTAACATCTCTAATAAAATAGCATACCACACTACACAGAATTTCAGGCTAAATATAATACACTTAGATCAGCACTGTCTGCTACTAAAGAGTTTCTGCGTCATAAAAATCTCAGCACGGCGTGTTCTGATAAAAGGTCAGAATTTTAGAATTATAATACCTGTAAGTCTTGAGACCGAAAAAGTAATGTTGTGTCACGCTCTCTTTATACGAATGTCAATTTGCTCCTTGTGGTGGGATTTATTAAGTTAGTGCTGGCAGCAGTATTTTCAATTTGATTCATTTTCTATCACAGCTACATATATATATATATATATATATATATATATACAGACACTAAAATAGTTTTGGCAGGTGGGAATATGAAACCCATTAAAACTTGGAAAGCTAAGGCTGCATACTTGTACAAAGTGAATGTCATAAATCTCAGCCATCATGCATAGACTGTATGTTTAAAAAATGAGTCACTGAGAACTTGTTTAAATGGAACTGCATAAAGCAGCAATCTGCTGCTGTTTTGGCATATTTTATATGTGCTATGTAAGTGGCCTTGTACACATAAAGTGGACGGTGGTGATAATTTAAAGACTGTCAGACGAGATCTGTATCTCACTCAGGGTAACTGTGTTCTGCTTGCATTCAAATCTTATTAAAACTCAAGGTGAGTAAAGAATCAGGTGAAATGAGTTTGAAATAATTCACACATTTTCTATTAAGCCGAGGGCGATGTGTCTTATGTACCTGCATCAGATGAATTTAGAGAATTGGCATCAGGAAGCTATAGTTCAACTAGTGAGCTCTGCTCTCTGTCATGTATTGAGGCTCTCTGCGGGGCGCGGGGGGCTTTTTTATGCCCGCTGAGTCATGTCATACCTGCTTAGTGTGGACAATGGTACTGCAGCGCTCGCTAAAACCAGAAGAAACACATAAAAACAGATGCATAGAAAAGATGGGTATAGCTGAAAAGCAAAGTCGAAGGCAAAATGATTTGAACGTGCATTCGTTTTAATGGTCAGCAGGTTACAGTTTCAAAAAGTAAGTCAGATTGTACAAAGTCTTCAGCCTCCCTTGATTTGTGATCTCAGTAAACGTATTCCTGATTACCGTATGTCTTCCAATTGTAGCCCGGGCTTTTATTCAAAAAATTGTCCGTCCGGCCTGGCGTTTAAAAGAGACCGGTGGTTATTGGAGACCGGCTCTTATTCCCTTCTCGGAATTGTCACGGAAGTGAGAGGGAAAGAGGACCCAGGTGTGGTTTTTAGACTGAGGTGAAAAGACAGTGTGTTTACTTACAGTGCTCCAAAGCGTATTCCAACAGTTCACAAATAATGCAGTTCCCAATTGTGCTCCTCCTTTGCTCCCGAGTGTCTCCTTGTCTGTGGTAGCCCAGTGCACAAGTGGTGCTCCCCGAAACTTCTCTCCGCCCGACTCTCCAGGAGAGGAAGTAAAAGACCAGAAAATCACAGTTAGCAGGTTCGCTAGCTGACAGTTGCAGTTCAGTGTAATAATCCCACTTTGATGGTCGCTGCATCCAGCTTAAATGTCGCTGGTCATAGATGACGGCTGATTGGAAACAGCTGGTCGAGTGATGAGACGCGGAGGTCTGATGACAGTGCACAGGGGTTTTTTCTTCTGTTTTTTTTGAGCGACGTTCCAGTCACACTCCAAAGCAGTTGGTGGTGGTAATGCATCATTCAGTTGTTTGCCAACCACCAACAGCACGGAGAGACTTCCGGGTCTAAGGTTGCCCGGCTACTATTGGAG
>VURO01049069.1:42432-58227 GCA_015108175.1 Pelvicachromis taeniatus | reverse complement strand
CTTTTTTCAATTCTTATTTTAGAATCTGGCCCAGTGAATGAGCCCATCCACAATCTAGTGTTTCCCATATATTGATTGATTTGAGGCAGTTCACCGCACTATCAATACTGAGTGGAATTTTTTCCCCCACTATTTAAAGGTAAGGCAGGTGGAAAAACTAAAAGAAAAACACGACCTGACCTTAAACATACATGGGGGGCAGTGGGAGGCATCCAGTGTTTCTCTTATGGTGTGGGGTGATGGCATGGTTTGGGTCCCCTTGGTCCCTTAGAGGGAAGTGTCACTACAAATTAATACAAAGTTGTTATGAGTGATAAACTAGGCATTGATTCATTTGCCTACCGCATCGAACTCACCACCCTACACAAAACTCATTTACAGACCCTCACACATTAACATTATTTCTCAATAGGTGGTTTGTAATGTTATGTTATAGTAACTTTATAATTAAGGGTTATGACTAATATAAATAGCCAGCACAGCAGGAGACTTCTGCTAATTTGTGCATGGAAACAAATGTAAAGCATTTTAGAAAGGTGCATTTTTTCCCCCCCTCATTAATAATGTATTATTTCACTCACTCACAACTCATCTGCTGCTAATCAGATGCTATTAATCATGTTAATTTTTATGACCTGCCCCACCCGCTCTGCTGATTAACTGCAGTGCCGTAGGATGTTACTGCGATCAGCACATCACTTTCAGCTTGTGATGAGATGGCTGACTGTTGTCGCCAGCTGCAGCCTGAGACAAAAGAGGACGCAGCTGAATATATTGATAAGTAATGCATTTGTCAGAGTGCACAGTCACAAAACCCATTGGCTATCATTTCATGATTTAACCACAAGGGACAACAGCCAGTGTTTTGGGGCTTCAATTGCAACCAGCCAATGACAGATAACGGCTATCTGGGAAAATATGTCCGGTTTCATATGCTGGTGAATTTTACAGTCCAACTATGAATGCAGGTGTATGCTGATCTTCTTGTTTGTTTTATACTCAACACACTGAACATTTATTTGTTTGCAGACAGAGACTACTTAAATGTGATGGGTCAATAAATTGTGACATGCAAGTGGAAATTCTTTGGTGCCCTGCTTGCCTACAGATAGCAAACACAAAATGCAGTTTTTAAATGAAGGTGTTTATTATTAAGGGGAAAAAAAACCCCACATGGCCCTGTGTGAAAAAGTGACTGTCTCTAAACCTAATAACTGGTTGGTCCACCCTTCGCAGCAACAACTGCAATCAAGAGTTTGCGATAACTGGCAAAGAATCTTTTACAGCGCTGTACAGGAATTTTGGCCTACTTGTCTTTCAGAATTGTTGTAATTCAGCCACATTGGAAGGTTTTCAAGCATCAACCGCCTTTTTAAGGTCATGCCACAGCATCTCAATGGGATTCAGGTTAGGTTATTAACTAGGCCACTGCAAAGTCTTCATTTTGTTTTTCTGAAGCCATTCAGCCTTTGCTGGTGTGTTTTGGATCATTGTCCTGCTGCAGAACCCAAATACACTTCAGCTTGAAGTCACAAACAGATGGCCGGATATTCTCCTTCAGGATGTTTTGGTAGGCAGCCAGAATTGGTGGTACCATTAATAACGGCAAGTCTTCCAGGTCCTGAGGCAGCAAAACAGCCCCAGACCATCTCACCACCACCATATTTTACCGTTGGTATGATGTTCTTAATGCTGTGTTAAGGGACGCACACCTTCCAAAAAGTTTGGCTTTTGTCTCGTCAGTCCAGAGTATTTTCCCAGATGTCTGGAGGATCATCAAGATTTTTTTTTTGGGGGGGGTGCAAATGTGGCTACGTCCACACGTACCCGAAAAGGTAAGGCAGAGTCGTCAGCCTTGGAGAGTTTCCTTCTCTTTTTTTTTTTAAATTCCGTCCACACGTGCAGTTTTGAAAAATATCTCCGTCCACACGTAAATGCCAAAAACGAAGGAAAACGCTGTCAGGAACATGCCAAAGCAACAGGTGGCGATATAATCCTAATCGTGTAGAAATGTTGCCCAATCAGAAGTCTAGAAGCCTGGGCAGGAAATAGAAAACAGAGATGGCACATAGGAGCAGAAAATGAGAAAATACAAGGGACAGTAACTGTGTATGTATGTAAGCCTGTAAACACTGCAGATAACATTATTTTCTCTAAGTCCACCATTGTAGCAAATCATCGCACCGAAACAAAATAACTCTGCGCACAGTGTGACATCAAGAAAAGGCGCACACCTTTGATGTTGCGTTTTCTCCGTTTTCACCGTCCACACGTAAACGCAAAACCTGAGTTTTTGAAAATCTCCACCCTGGCCGGAGTTTTTAAAAATCTCAGTTTTCAGTGATCGAAAGCGTCTTTTACGTGTGGACGGAAGGTGCAAACGGTGAATTTCTTTAGATCGTGGCATGATGTGTTGCTTTCTGAGATCTTTTAGCCATCTTTTAGAGCTTTCTTGATTCAGCAGGTCTTTAGTGAAACTGAACTCAGCTTTCCAAAAAAGGTATTCAGAGTTCATTCATGATTTAACAAGAGGCGAGATTACTTTTTTCACACAAGACCAGATAGGTTTAGATAACTTTTCTCCCTTAATCAATAAAATCATAATTTAAAAACTGCAAAGTCATTGTTGTCTAATATTAAAATTTGTTGGATCATCTCAAACATGTAAGTGTGACAAATTTACAAATCACTGTAATCAGAAGGGGGGGGGGGGGCAAAAACTTTTTCACATCTCTGTAGTTAATGCTCTGCAGTAACACAAAAATTAGACAAAATGTGATTTAAGATTGTCTGGGGTTTTTCCCCCCACTTCCACTATCCTCACTTTTGTTTGTTGTTTTTAGTGCAGACAAACATCACACACACACACACACACACACACACACACACACACACACACACACACACACACACACAAAAATAAAAATTAATTCCTAAACATTTTATGACCTTTTCAAACGCACATTTTCTTGCACACTGTGCTCATACGTACATGACAGGTGATCTGTTTTATCTAGCATCTGTGCACACTCACTAATAGATACTAGTACTCTATAATGAAGTCAGAGGCGTGCTTGGATGAGTTTTCTCTGAAATGAATCTAGAATGGAATGAATCTAGAAATGAATCTAGGCCACAATACACCGTATTTTTCGGAATATGAGGCACACTTAAAATCCTTTAATTTTTTCCAAAAATCAGCAGTGGGCCTTATAATCTGGTGCACCTTGAACTGATTTTATGTGGTACACGGTGCTCAAAAATCTGTCACAATGTTTTCGTACAACTTTGGTAAGCTACGAAGTCGCACCGCTTGATGGATTGTAGGAGCATTACAGCTACCGTAGTCAAGAGCCTTGCGGAGTAATAAGTACTGTGCTTCAACATAATATTATAACATAAAACTCAGACACTGAAGATGAAAAAATTGTGGAAGAAGAATGAACTGAAAAAGTGAGTGTATTGTTTTGTATGTGTAACACTATGTGTTACAACTGAACAATGTTGAGTTATTGTGAATGAGTTGAATAAAGTTCGACTTATCTGACTTTTATTTCACATAATGCGCCTAATATTCTGAAAAATATGGTAATTAGCTGGTAGACTAAAGAATTTGATGTGCGTCATGACAAATTAAATCAAAATACAGTTTGGAGTCATTTTTTCGATCTTTGTAATTATCCTGTAGCCTTCCACCTGCAGCATGTGCTGGATTTTAGAGCAAGTTCTTAGAAACACTTGCAGAAATTGTAATGTCCACGTGAATGAACAGAACATTATTTCCCGTAAGTGCTTCTTGATGTATTCAGCTGAAAGCTGCATTAAGCCTTTTTAGTTATCATAAGGTAGAAATGCAACAGAAACATCCTTAATATATCATTCATTTATTAAGTTGTCAGCAACCGTTTTCTAGCTTATTTAAGCTCCCAACAGAAAAAGAGCAACATGAAAATCCCACTGGCGTCATATTTCTGACAAACTGACAAAGAAGGCGCTTGAATATTCACAGATATATTTATTTTCTTTAGCTGTGCTTTAGGCAAACACCAACTCCTGAGGAAAACATCTTTACCTTTACCTCCTACATGCTGAATGTTCTCCATCAATGTACTTTGGCTGTCTTGACAGTGAGTTATTCTGAGGTGTTTTCATTTAGACAAAGCTAAAATCTCCAAAAGTGCTCGAAATCACTGTAAGTTCAGCACAACAAGAGGTTACAAATGACCGGCGGTGGTTCACTGTTTAATATTAAAGATTTTACTCAGTGGAGCTTACATATTCCTGACCTGGTGGAGGTCAAAAACAAAGCTTTTGTTTTGTTTTTGTTAATGATAGGGAAAAAAATTTCACGAAAACATTTCGTATCAGTTTTCCTCTCTGTGTAAATTCCAGTAGGCGTCAAGCCTCGGAGCATACTGGAATTTACAGACCTATTTGTTCAGATTTCTAAAAAAAGTCTGCTCCTTGCAGTCAGGGAAATATATGGAGGCTTAACAGTCATTTCCATATGGATTACTTGGTGTTATGCAGTGGGTAGCACAGTGTTAGGATTTTGACAGTCATTTTCCTTAAGTTGTCAAGGGAGATGCCAGTAACAAGCCAGGCAGGGAGTAAGGAATGGTATGGAAGAGTGTGTGGGAATGTATAATTGTGTGCAAGTTGTCTTTCTGGGCTCTCATTTATGGACAGTATAGTGCAATATCAGTTCTTGCTGCATCCTTTGTGCTTGTCTCTTGAGATCTTGACGTTAAAATAAATTCCTGCCAGATCATTAACGGAGTTCAGTGCATCGTCGGGTCAAATCAGACGCCACGTGAACTTGTTTGGTGCCTCCTAACTTGTTTATACTGCCATCCAAAATTAAGAGGAGGAGGATAATTGGAGCAGTCAGATGGCACGTATTTATTGAAGCAGTGTGCCACCGATTAATGTTAGCTATTAAAAATATTTTAGTCGTGCATGTTGCGATCCACTAATGCGTGAACTTTTTAACACAAGATAAAAGACGTGCATCGTGATAAAGCTGTTATAAAACATAACTGTTTTAATTTAAGCACGCCTCACAGAGTTCAAAGCATGTAATTGAGTGGTATGGGGGTGCAGAGATGCTGCTCTGCTTGACCTGCTGCAGCAAGGACGAACTGCTCACGCAACTTATCGATGGACACTTCTATGTCACGTTGACTTTTGAAAGGGAAACCATAAGTAGAGGCACGTGGAAAATCCTCTGCGGATTGGAGTGAATGTGTGCGGCCAGGCTGCACTGGAAGCACTGCGGGGAGCAGCTGAAAATTGTGCCACATTTTCTGCCTGTCGGTGTGACTGCCAGTCTGCAGTTAAGAAGACGGATTCTCTCTGAAATAATTCTTCACACTTACGCACATGCAGCCCGTGAAATGTAAGCTATTAATCTCTTAAGACCTATTTGTATCAAGTTTTCTGCGTGCAGAAGTAAAGAATGCACATGGAACATGTGGTCAGACCCCTGCGAGTGTGCTTCGTAATGGATGGGCAGCCATTGCTTACAAACACCTGAGTTTTTGAATAGAACATCAATAAGTCCTTGTTGCTGCGTTAACTCCTGGTGCAGTGTTTGTTTGGGAAGCCTGTGCGGAGGATCAATCGAGGTGGAGAGGTTTCGATAAATCTCCTTGCTGCCAAGTAAAAGGCAGCATTGTGCGTTGAATAAAAGGAAAATAATTAGTTTCTTTGTATATTTAATGGGGGTAAGAACTGAAAGATTGCTGCATGATCCTACTTTGACCAGAGTGTGCTTGTATGTGTGCAAATGGATTGTTTCCTGTCTTCATGTGTGAATAATCATCCGCTGTCTTTTTAAAATTGTCTACTCTTTTTTTTTTTTTCCTTGTTTGTGAGCTGCATTTTATGTGCAGAGGGTCCAGTAATAAAAACGTAGTGTCATTATTAAAATTGGGCATGTGCAGATTTTTCAGTCAAAAGTTTGAGCTCGCTTCCTGAGTGGGTGTCGGGCAGCTGGATGCTAAAATGGACTTGCTATGTATGCGCCGGCGATTAGTTTCGAAGGAGGCGGCGTATTGTCAGCCCTAATCTGAGTTTATTACATTCTTCTTAGAAGGATGGGGTTTGGATAGCACGTGTGCATTCCCTGTCACAAGGTCTTAAAATGAGCTATCTGTTAATCAGAGTGATTCTCCTGGCTGAGCTATTTTTGGCTGCATGAACATGGAAGCTCGCCTGCAGTGAAATGCAATAGATTAGGCTCAGTTTCACCACATCGTGTAATCATTTATTGTAGCTGATGCCATTTATTTTCTAACCTTTTTCTTCTTCTCTTAAACATTTTTTTTGTTCTGTTTTTGTTTTAAAAAAATGTTTTGTTTTTGTGTTTTTGTTACCATAGTCGAGCTCTAGTCTCCAGTAGATGAGAACTTCTAAAATTTATAGTGTTTTTATTAATATTTAATTTTGGACCCGTTTCTTTTTATACTGTGGTTATGAACTCGGTCTCATGCTGCACTTAACAGATTTAGTCCTTCTTGAACAAAGTTTAAAAAAAAATAAAAATAAAGCAATGTTATGACAAGTGCCATCTTAAAAAGAACATCTGCTTGAAATAAACTGCAAAGAGCTTAAAAGAAACCCCAGCTTATCGTGTCAGCCAAGATTAAGAACCATCTCTGTGCTTCATAAAAGTTCCAGCCAGTTTTAAAGCGACCGCACTTCTTGCATATCAGGCTATTTCCAGTGTTTATTTAACATTAGTATCCTCCTCTTCTTCCTCCTTTCTTTCCACCCAGGCGTGCCTCTGTCCACTCAGTGGGGCCCTCAGGGCTACTTTTACGCCATCCAGATTTCCCAGTACGGTTTGAGCCATTACAGCAAAAACCTGACCGAGCGCGCTCCCCACGTGGATGTCTACGACACGGCTGAGGAGAGAGACAGCCGAGCCAACGCCGCAACCTGGAGCGTACCGAAAGGTTGCGGCCTGAGCCGCGTCCATGACAAGACCAGGGCTACCTCCGTGCGGCAGTTCAGCGCTCCAGGTATTTAAGCCCAGATGGCCTCTGGGCAAGAAGCTTATCTCGTGTTAACTGTGGCTGTAGCAAGCATACCCTGAGGACAGGATGATAGTCTGCAGTGAGTCAGCGCCACAGGGAGAGTACGCTGACAGGCTGTCTGGTCTGACAGCGGACCCACAGCATAATGATATTCTTAGAAAGTGCGATGGTTAAAGAAGCACACATTTCATCCTGTTTTGTTCCATTAATCAGACACTGAAATTCCAGCTGGTGTTAGAGACAAGAACACTTTGATGAGATTAGTTCAGTTCTCTCTCTCTCTCTCTCTCTCTCTCTCTCTCTCTCTCTCTCTCTCTCTCTCTCTCTCTCTCTCTCTCTCTTCTGGTGAAACATAAATATGTAAATGTAGGTGTTAAAATGAAACTTCACGATCTTTATTAGTCACGGGCAAAAATAAAGCCATTATAGGTTATTGTGTTCTCTGTATAGACTTGTTTTATGTCACTTTTTTTTTTTTACACAAGAGTCACAAATGTGTACTTATACCATTTAAAAAGGAGCTATAATTTCCTGCTGGGACCTTTTGTTGTAGCAAACAGTATATAAAGTATCTGTTTTAGCCTATTCAGAGTATATAAGATTAAGTATATTTATACTCGAGTGTATGCGGGTATTTCCATTGCATGTGTTAATAAACATATGTAGAATAGATGAACCCTTTTAAGCATATTATTTTTAATGTACTTAGGGCTGATTTGCCTACTATATTAGTACCAGCATTAAGAGCCGTGACGCTAATGGTAGTTCGCTATGCTGCAGTGGCAAGCTAGTGTCATTGAGCGGTCATCAGATAACTTTCACACTGTCAGAAGTGATTTATTAATCATTTTATCACTGTTGCCCAGAGTTTATTCATCAACAATTAGTTTTTTTAAATGCTTAATTAAAATGTATTTTAGTAACACAGTACTAGCAGTATCATAACACGATGTGTTGTTAATAATACATGAAGGCTCGTGATAAGTCGGGTAGACGTTTTCTTTGTTTGTTGTCGAGGTTTCAGTGAGATTTGAACGTTGCAGTGAGAACCGCAGCACAGACTGATGAATATTAACAAATGCTGCCTATTTCTCCATAAGTGCTTAGTTAATAGGGCTTCAGAAAATGGAGAATTTCATCGCTTGTAATAAAACAGACTGAATAATGGGGTTGTCCCTCCTGCCATTTCGCACTGTTTCAACTATGAGGAGTCTGATTTCATTCAGCTCACTCGCTCACATGGCCTTCTCTCTTATGCATCTAAAAATTGATCTATATAAAAAAAAAAAGAAACTCTCCCACTTCATGTTTTACATTGTTCCAAACAGAGCTGTATTGAGGGCTGCAGCATGTGGTGGGTATGAATCAGATCCTGCAAGTTTGAGCAGGCGACTTTTAATTCTCACCGAGTGGTCGACCTGGAGGAGACGCGGTGCCGTTTAGGGAGAAATAAATTGCTGTTATGTGTTTCAGCGTATGCCTAAATAATTGCATATATGCATGTTAAGATCGAAATTGTTGCTCTAAGAGTGCGATTTTTGGAAATGTGCTTAGACTGTAGCTTGCGTTATGATTTATTACCTCTCTCTGACGTATTTTCTCAACTCTTGTCTTGTCATGTTAATCCTGTGAGTCGGCAAATCAAGAAAAAAGGAGACTCGGCTGGTGCTCGGTTAATGTGATCTTCTTTGTAGCTTTATGCTCGGGTTTAGATGATTTGTAGAAGTACAAACTTTAGCATGTTTCCTTGTGTTTGTTTCAGATCAGCTTGCATGTAGCACAACAGTTGTTGGATTTAACACTGTCAAAAAACTAGTGAGCACAGATGTTCCCACAGAACCATTGATCTTATTGTTTAATAATATGTTAGTATTTTAAATTGTTCCAGTTTTGTAATAAAAACCCCCCCAAAAAAACAGAGTTTATACCTGAGGTTTAAAATTGGAAGCTTGAGATTAGTCCTGAAGTCATACCTAGGGGAGGATAAATATAGGGGATCCCGTGGGAATGCTGCAATATGGGCGTCTCCCTCGACTATACTAGACTTTACTATCGAAGACAGCGCTGCACCTGAGACGCTCACTCTTTAGCATACATTATTCCAACGATGATCTAACGACAAGCGCAAAATACCCAGTGTGAAACGGCAGCTATGCACTGGCTGTTATAAAAGTCATGATTGCAGAGTATCTCTATAATAAAAGCATCAACCACTGACACAAAGAGTATTCACAGGACAAGCAGGATTAGCACGGGCTAATGTTCATTTAGGTTAGCTGTGTGGTAGCAGAGCATGAAATGTTAGCTGAAGGCTGGGGACCATCAAAGTGTGCTTTTGCTTTGGGAGTCACACTGATGGGTAAATAAATACTGTTACTAGCTTGATACATGTTATATTTCATGTGTCTAAAATGGAAGAAAAAAAAAAACATCAGCTGAAATTAGATTTTTAAGTCACCAAATATCAGTAATTGTCTTAAAACTTGGTCAGGCTCTGCTGTTAACGCGTGATCAGACTCCAGACGATGCGCAGTGTTTCCTGTTATTATGTTGTGAAGCACGAAATGCAGCAGTTTTGTGCATCTCTCAAGTGGTAAATTAATGCTGCACTCATCAGACTGTTTGTTACAGTAAAGACTGGAGATCTGGCCTAGTTTGAGAGCTTTAAAATGACCGAGGCCAGGAGATGGCTGGCAGAGTTATTTTGGGGATTGGAAGAAGTCAACATCTTACACCCGGTGCTGACTGTGAGCTGTCTTTATTCTCCTCTGATCTCCTGCTGATGTTTCCAGGACACACTCTCTATCCTCTGCCGAGCTCCTGTCTGTACAGTAACCCCCCCCCATTCTTCCACTTTCAACCTCTCATCATCACCAATTTCTTGCGGGGGTTTTTTTTTTCCCACCACCCTCCACCTTTTTTCTATCTCCCTGCTGCTTGCTCACTTTCCTTTAAAGCTC
Source organism: Pelvicachromis taeniatus (assembly GCA_015108175.1). Lineage (NCBI taxonomy): Eukaryota > Metazoa > Chordata > Actinopteri > Cichliformes > Cichlidae > Pelvicachromis > Pelvicachromis taeniatus. The sequence continues at coordinate 48,227 of VURO01049069.1, read as the reverse complement.
ACCATTATTGCTCTTTCCTACCTTGACTTCATGTTATCATCATCATTTCTCAGCCCTCACTAAGCAGCCTTCATTCTCCATTAATCTTCCCCGTCTACTCCAGATTTCTGTCAGTCTTCCACCTCTGTTGACTTATTTCCACCCACTTATCGCCCCTCAGCACTCCTGTGCTTCCTAAACATTGCAGTCATATTTTCCCCAATCTATTCTGATGCCTTATTCTTGTCTCTCATCACACTTTCCTCATTGTCTTCCTCTGCTGTCAGTTTTTCTTTTTGTCTCTGCCTCCCTACACTTCCTCCTCCTACTCCCTTCTTCCTGTTGCAGTCCTTCCCCCCCCCTCCTTACTGTATCTAGGGCAAGAGTGTTGAGCAATCTCTCCAAGCCTCTGACAACTGGATCAATCGTCAGTCCCCTGATAATAACCTCCCATCCACCATCTGCACTTTCCTGCCCAAACGCCGTCTGCCACTGAGCACCTTTATTTTCTCAATCCCCTTGTGGTTGGTTGATAGTTCAGAAATGCGTTTTGTTCCCCTGATAAGGTGGAATCATGCTATCAAGGAAAAATGGCTTTTGTGGCGTGTGTGGACGACCCTGTGCGGGTATCCGTGGTGCCATCTGCACAGCAACTTTGGCATGAGCGGCGCCGTCCTTTGTGACCGCAACGAGTCACCCTTCGCCACTCGTTCAATCGAGGAAAAGCCAGTAAGCCTGCTTCTGTGTCTGCATTTCCAGACTGCTACTGTATCGTTGCTGTCATGTTGAGACCAGTGAAAAGAGCAGCCTGCTCCCTCGGCAAAAGAGCAGCGACTACATACACTTACTAGTTTTGCTACAGAAACAGCGTTACTCATGAGAAATGGCTAATAGCTACACTGTTCATAGGATAAGCGTTGTGGTTGGCATGTCTCAGATTAGTACAGGGTTTCACTTTAGTAAATATATAATAAGATAATGTATGTAGATGGCGTGGAAGAAGAGCTAACATCAGCTACAGGAGGTTTAATGATGATACTTTGTTTCATTGCACTGAACCACAGTCAGCTTACTTTGTTGTGTTTTGTTTTCATTTATGAACACAAAATATCCTTTAAAGAGTTTTTTCTTTTTTTTCCCTTTCCCAACCAAACACAGTCAGTGATCTAATAAATATGTCAGTCAATAATAACTGCAACCACAATCTGATTTCATGCTTCGAACAGTACAAGTAGTTTTTCCCACATCAGCGGGGATCATTGAAGTTGGTTCACTTCCAGCAGCTGCTCTTTGTTCCTTTACAGCCTTTCAAATCTTTTTTTGTTGTTGTTGTTTTTTATTGTTATAGTCCTATTTTGTGGGCACTTTTTTGATGAGAAGTCGCCCACCTCTCGTCTGATGGCTGATTGTGAGGATGCAGAAATAAGAGATGTGGCGTTTGCGTTCGAGCAGCTTAAAGCAGCTCTGATAGAGGTGAAGGAGACGGAACTAAACGGTGGATTCGACATCAAAAGCGGTGGCGCCGGGTCACAGGCGTGAAACGTCTTTCTTTGCATCCTTTGTGGATTATTAAGCAATCTGAAGCGATCACAGGGAAAAGGCTACCACTATACAGAAAGATTGCCCTGCATGTAAATACTTTGAGGTGATGTTGCAGAGAAAGGTGTGATTTTCATGAAAATCTTTAGAATTTTATCTTTTCATATCAAAGTACTATCCAAAGACTTCTGTCGTGGCTGAGTATTTATCGAGATTTTCTAGGGTGGTCTTGGAAGAAAGCTGTTCGCTCACCATCTCTATGCAAAATAACACAAAGTTTCAAAGAGTAGTGCAGCAGATGTGCAGAGCAATGGGTGTAAAGCTGCTGGAGAGCTTTCTGCACAAACTGAAGACTGAAATAACCAACAAGGACGCTTCTCACAGTTGGTGGGGAAAATTGACTAATTAATCAATATTGGAAAAAAACTGTTTGCAGTCCTAAATACATTTAAACTTTCTTTATTATTAGTTTTGTATTAAATTCACTGTTTTTTCTGTGCGTGTGCTGAGCGTGATGGAAAAATCACACTTCTGTCGACTGTTGTCTTGTTACTTGTCACGTCTTTTGTTGTCCGCACATGTACCGCATTCACTGTGCGTGCTTTCAAGTGTTCGTCTCACATGCTCGGCCATGTATACAAGCGTGATTTACACCGGCGTATTTCTAGCCGCGTGTCATCCCTGTCTCCAGACTTATTGCTAAACAGCTAGGGAGCCCGAGCGGTGGAGGTGGATTCTCGTCTATATTCCCTGCCCATCCTTTATTGATGGCAGAGTAATCACAGGGCCAGAGTACAAATCCACTTACTCTCTGCATTGCCTTAAGTAATGGATTTATGAGTGCATTAAAGAGCCGTAGTCATCCAGAGGCCCCTGCCAGACTGTCTCTCTCCTTCATTCTCTTCCTGATCGACTGGCTTTGAGTCTCACTAGGCCTCATCTGCTTCTGCTTTCTCAGCTTATGTGATGTGAGATCTCTCTGTCTTCTGATTTCAATTGTCTCCTCACTATTGGCTCATTTTCACTCTCTCCCATCTAGGCCTGGCTTTAAGAGCTCTTGTGTGGGCCATCACTCCATTACTCACTTTTTCCTTGACTTTTTGACCCTTTTCTATTCTTTGTCCTTGGAGGAGCCTCAATTAGAAAATATTCTCCTCCAGTTTTTTTATGAAGTCGGAGCTGGAAGTGGCTGAACTATAGTGACACAAAAGGTGATCCAGTGTCAGGGCCAGGCAGTGTGGAAAGTGAAAATCGTCTGAGTTTCTACTTTGAGCTCTGACTGGAGGAGATGTGGGGATGCAAATAGAGAAGTTGGAACAATATATCAACTTCTTCTTTCACTCTGTTGTTCCCTCGTGCTGCTCCTCTACTCCTCTCCACAGTGTCTCCCCCCTCCTCTCTGTCCTCCTTATTAAGCTCAGGGTGCAGTGACACATCCGTGCTGCACATCCCAGGAGAAGCTCATGTGTGTGCGTGTGTGTGAGTGCGTGTGTGTGTGTGTGCCATCTCTCTCACACACACAAACAGCAAGGGACATCACATGGGTAATAATACAAAATCCAGGGTAGTTAAAATGTTAATCTTCTGACCTGTGATTGATTTTAAAGTAGGCTCATTGTGATTGATCGTTCATGTGTTTTAAAAGTGGGGATTGTACAAAAAAAAAAAGATGAGTGGTTATATAAACAGACCACCAGAGGAGTGTATTAAGAGACAGACTCGGATTTAAAAAGCTTCCAGTAAACCAAAAATAGCTTGTTTTCTGCCAGTAATCATTAACTTCTTAAAGAAGTCAGTCAAATGAGACCAAGTGTCTTTGAATAAATTTTGTTAAATGTTAGAAATTACAATTTTGACTTATTTGTCTGCTGCACCCACCCCACTCACTTCCCATTGTCACAGACTCCTCCGAAGGCGTGTCCCTCCAGATGGGCAACTCCAAAGACTTCATCCTCAGCTTGGACCTCAAGTTTATCTCCAACGGCAGCGTATCTGTGATCCTTGAAACCACAGAGAAGGGCCCTCCCTTCACAATCCACTACGTGACCAGCACACAGCTCATCGCCTTCAGAGACCATGACATCACCTACGGGATTGGACCGCGAACCACTTGGAGCACTCTGACCCGGGATCTGCTCACCGACCTCAGGAAGGGCGTCGGGCTGTCCAACACCAAGGCCGTTAAGGCCACAAAGGTCGGTTTAACTCGCTGGTTCAAAAAGAACCTCTGGTAAAATATTTGTGGTCCAATGACGATGCACTTCCAGCTGGGACAATTAGTTGATTGCCGTATATCTTCCAATAGTAGCCCAGGCGTTTATTCAAAGAATTATTCGGATGGCCCGGCGTTTAAAAGAGACCGGCGGCTGTTGGAGACCGGCTCTTATTCCCTTCTCAGTCTGAATGGTGATGGGTAAGCAGAGTTCATTTGGCAGTAAAATATGGTATGGTACCGTATTTACGGCCACAAAATCTAGGCAACAACAGCGGATGAACATTTCAGGATTTAACGAAATTATCAGTGCAGCAGTACGGTATTATTAAAGCAGTATACGGTATTTCCATAATCATGGAAAACAGTTACGGTAGGTGTCTTGCCAATGATGCCACCAACACTGGCCTGCTACCAGTCCGAACTTTGCACGAAAGCGCTCATCAGCTTGACAAAGTCCCCTGTGGAACGTAAGGAAATGCAATGAGCTCCCAACTTGCGCATACCGTATACGTATATATTAGGACATATATGTATACGTTTGCCATATGATTTACTGCAGGAGGGCGGTAGCCCAGATGGTACGAAGAGTAGTAGCGTATGGAAAAGGCGGTGGGTCGTTGGAGATCGGCGTTTACTACAGACCAGCGCTTAAAGGAGACCAGCTACTATTGGAGACCGGCGTCTATTTGTTGTGACATGTTTTCAAACCCGGCGTTTATTAGAAACGGGCGTCAATAAGAGACAGGCCACTACTAGAAGATTTACGGTAGTTGAACTCTCATTTTTAAAGCAAAAGTTTTACCAAAAAACTTTTAAGTACTTTTTGTAAATTTTTCACTACTTTCTCACATTTTCTCACATCTATTGAGGAAACACGGTTATATTTATGGTGATGATGTATGCATTTCATTACCGATTAGTTTATGAACAAAACTACTTACAAGCCTTTGCCACCTGTATTGTCAGAGGTTTCTTTGTGTGCGTATTAAATACTGTTATTAGTTGACTTTATAAAGACAACAGCTACAGTATGTAGAAATCGTGAATGCCATGTCCTAACTCCCTTCATCTCTCGTCTCTTCTCAGATTATGCCCAGACGTGTGGTGCGATTAATCCTACATGGGCGTGGATTTGTTGACAACGTCACCATCTCCACCACTGCCCATATGGCCGCCTTCTTTGCCGCCAGCGACTGGCTGCTGCGCAACCAGGACGAGCGCGGCGGATGGCCTATCATGGTCACCCGTAAACTAGGTGAAGGCTTCAGACCTCTGGAGCCCGGCTGGTACTCGGCCATGGCTCAGGGCCAGGCCATGTCCACTCTTGTGAGAGCCTACCTCCTCACCAAGGACCAGGCGTACCTCAATGCTGCCCTGAAGGCAGTTGGACCTTATAAGGTGCCTTCAGCACAGCATGGGGTCAAAGCTGTGTTCATGAACAAGTATGACTGGTATGAAGAATACCCCACCACACCCAGCTCCTTTGTGCTCAACGGCTTCATCTACTCCCTGCTGGGGCTCTTCGACTTGACTGAGACAGCTGGAGAGAAGCTCGGCAGGGAGGCAGGGCAGCTGTTCAGCCGCGGCATGGAGTCACTGAAGGCCATGCTGCCGCTCTTTGACACCGGGTCTGGGAGCATTTATGACCTGCGTCATTTCATGTTGGGCACTGCGCCCAACTTGGCTCGCTGGGACTATCACACCACGCACATTAACCAGCTACAGCTGCTGGCATCCATAGACAACTCACCCATCTTCAAGGATGTGGTCAAGCGCTGGAAAACCTACTTAAAAGGGATTCGTGCCAAGCACAATTAGACAAAACTCCAACCCACACACTATAAAGGCTGAGACGAGAAGAAGATCGATATGTTCTGTGCGACTGAAGTAATGAATGAGCGGCCTATGCTCGCGTCGCGTGTCTGTGCACGTCCCAGATCTGGTTGAAGTCCAAAATCTGAAGTATGAGTTTAATCAGCTGAAGCTCTCAATACTCTCTCGTGTGCAACTTATTGGTGACTGGTACACTGCAAAAGAGCCTCTTTTCTCTTTTCAAGGGTGG
>VURO01049069.1:21100-42412 GCA_015108175.1 Pelvicachromis taeniatus | reverse complement strand
GTTCTGTGCGACTGAAGTAATGAATGAGCGGCCTATGCTCGCGTCGCGTGTCTGTGCACGTCCCAGATCTGGTTGAAGTCCAAAATCTGAAGTATGAGTTTAATCAGCTGAAGCTCTCAATACTCTCTCGTGTGCTCTGTTGCAGGTTTTTTAATTTCTGCAACATCCACTGTAGCTCTCCTCTCCCTGTTTCTTTTTTCTTTTCCTCCCTCTCTTGAGTGTTTGTAGTTATGCACAAACCTCATTTCAAAGTGAGAGTGTCTGCATTCAGGAAGAAAGTGTGTATGTGTTCGTGTGTGTGTGTGTGTGTGTGTTTTTAAAAAAGAATATATGACATTGGTGAAAGATTCAAAACTCTGTGAATCACATTTCTGACATTCTTCGATGCATCCAGCACATTTTTCTTCTGCAATTGTATTTTTTTAACGTCATCTCAGATTTGCAAAGTTTATTAAAACAAACTGTATATAACAGAATATATGATAAATTATTTGAAGGAGAACTTTGCCAAAAAAAAAAACTTTAAAAAGCGCATCTTGTCAATATATAATACAGAAGCATTAGAATATTTCAACATTTTAATGCAAACCCGTAAATGCTAAACACTCTCAAATTACAACAACTTTTTTTTTCTTTTTAAATGTGTCTCACATTTAATGTTTGGTTAGAGATGTCTATCAGAGAACTCGTCCCTTTGTGGAAATGCTAGAAAATCGAATGTTTTACGCTCCCAAACCCATTTTCTCTCTAAACACAGATTAATATTAGCCAATAATTATAGTATTGTGTCTTTAGTAGATTTATTTTTTCCCCTCTAAAACACACATGAGGTTTCTGTTAAGCTGCTTGAAAGCCACTCTCAGTAATAATCAAGCTAGTTTGCAGTAGCACACTGTTAACAGTATGATTGTTCCTGCGGTATTGACTGAGATAAATCAATGCAGCCCTGCAACAACGCTTAATAATGGTGACGTTATCATAAATAGCCGTACCCGATGGTCAGGCAGTGACACCGCTGGGCGCTTCCATTGTTACCCGTTTTTGTTCAAGGTTACAACTGTTCACTTATGAATCACTTTGAGTTCAGCGTGTTTATTCAAACGTGTGTGTCCCATGTGAGAAATCCCAGGTGGCTGAATTTAAGTCCAGGATAAACGCGGCTCCGAGACCCTCCGTTAGATCCAGGCTCGCTTCTTTTCAGCTGCACAGTCTAAAGTTTATTTTTTTTAAAAAAGAAAGAAGCTGTGTTTACTACTTACACGCGTGATAGCAGGCTCAACGTTTAATCCTAGATTAACCAAGAGGCGTCAGTTAAAAGGTGACGCTAATGTGAAACTTTTAAAATGCCAAACTCCAGCTCCCCGTGAAACTCATTGTTATAATTTCAGATCTTTGTTTTTTTGCTCGGTGTGAATATCAGCACCATCAGTCGCAGCCACATTTTAATTCATGCTTGTGCCCACCCCCTCGTTCCCCTCCTCCTTTTTGACCTTTTCAGCTCGTTGTTTACCCGGGAACTCGTCTGAAAAGCCTTTCTTCTGTAACTCATACTTGGAAAATGATAATTGCAGGATACAAGCGTAGGTGGTGTAGATGTCTCTGTTGTGTATTGGAGGAGATGAACGTGGGCAGCAGAAGCACAGCTGCATCTCACTACAATGTTAATTCACACCATTTAAATAGACAATGCCAGGAAGTACTAAAGCTGGAGGTAAATTCCTGACGAGCATGCAAAGGCTCAGTCCCAGCAGGCTCTCGTTGCTCCTCTCAGCCGCTGTGAGTGCGCGAACTCGCCGTTTTTAATCTGAGCGCTGCCCTGTTGACCGCCGAGCGCAGAGAAAGAGGCCTTCCTGTGCTCTGACAATTCACCCGGCTAATAGGCTGGAGAGCCTGTTCACGGTACAGTCGCTGCTCACGGATGAGTCAGCGTTCACCGGCATCGTACTCACAAACAACACAAAGCGAAGCCCTCAGCAACAATGAGGCTTTCATTGATCCAGCTTTGAAGATTTAAAGAAGCAGCAGATTGGTTTCTTCTTCTGAACCTTGTAAAAAAAAAAAAAAAAATGTACGCCAGTTTTTTGAGGCAAAAATCCAAAACGCTGAACATCCAGGTTCCCTTTTTCCAAACTGATGAATAAATCCAGAGCTGCAGTCTTCATCTGTACTGAATTATTCGAGCCGCTGTCGTGTTTCCCAGTATAAAGACAGAACAGAATAATACACATGTAAACATCAAGTTTACTCACAACAAACATTTGGTTTTCAAAATAACGGTTCTGATGTGCAAGCATGTCTCTAATCTTTTGTTTCTATATAAATATATAACCCTGCTTTGTCATTTATTATTTTTGTACTCTTGTTTTTTTTAATTGAAAAATTACAACTGTGTCCAATAAAAGGGGAACCTTTGAACTTACATGCTTTTCTTTAGCCTTAAGTCATTTATTTTCAATCAATCTTTTTTTTATGATGATTATATTCATTTTTCTCCTTTGTTGTTGTGGGAATGTTTATACCATAAAAAATGTTTGAGATCTTTGGATAATCTGTTTTTTTTTCTTCTTTTTTGCTGATTCTGATTTCTTTACTTCCTGTTGGCTTTTTCTTCCTGTAAACACTTGCATAATTTATACACGACGAGTAGATATACGTCCGTCGAGGGCGGGGGGTGGTAACGTGCAGGAATAGAAGTCTTTTGTGTGAGAATAACGAGCTCCATGTTGTTTATACCAAAGTCATTGATTCGAGTGTATTTGTATATTTTTGACTTCCATTCAGCATTTAATGATGTAAAGTCTCCTCGGAGATGTCGTGGAGAGACACTGCCTTTTGAGAAATGCTACTTTTTCAGATGTAGGTTGAGTAGATTGTCGCAAAAACAAGATCTGTAAATGTGCTTATTGTAAAAGGGGTTGTGTGCAACTAGAGATTAGTGTTAGTAAGCTACTGTTTAAAGGGAAATGAGCCAATAGCTGCAGGTTCTCCTTGAGTTTTTTTATTTCTTTTTTCCTCTGCAGAGAGAGAAGTTTTTCTAGTTAGACAAAAGCACAACTGTCGGTTATCGTCACATGAGTTTAGCTGTATTTCTTTTTTTTATGGATTACTTTTTCTTTTTTTTTCCAGGACAATGTGCAACGCCTTCATTAAGAAAGCTGCTATTGTTATTCACTGTGTAACAGGTATGAGAGCTTCTTCCTCCTCATTTCAGTGGTACCCTTTCCTCTGTCTCTACACTCTTTGTTGAAACACGTCAGCAAATGGCCACTGAGGTCAAATGTGATTTATGCAATAAAATGTTTACTGGGGTCGTGACACCACGAGAGACCCAGAGTGGTTGTACAGACTTTGCAATCGAAGCACAATGTGCAAATGCTACCATTTTTTTTAGTCCAAGGAAGAGAGGTGTTTATATACAGAGTAAATCTTTGTGCTTTAAGATTTTGCTTTTTAAAGGTGTAAAAAAAAATACAAATAAAAGCATTTTTTTCTTATGTTCCTGGTACGTTTTGTTTTTAGGAGGTTTGACATGAACACAGCAGCCTAATGAGCTCCATAGATAAAGATGTGCGGTTTATGCAATTATCAATCAGTTATGGATAAATGGTGATCGGTTTTAGCCATTTACCAATTCCCAGATTTCCAGACAATTTGAATTGAATATTTCTAATTATATCTTAAGGATGCATCTCACTAGTGTCCTAAGGAGTGTTATTTTTGCAATGGAAGATAAAAATTAGAGCCTGCAAAAACTTTGGTGCTGACATTCAGGTTATTTTGGCATGTTGCCTAGACTAGTGAACCCACAACAACAATATTGCCCGACAGCAGCAGCTTTCTCAGCAGGTTCGTGTGCTGTACCGTGTCTTACAATCTCAGGAGCAGGTCGTGGAACACAAAGAATCACCAGGTGCACGTCTGATCGACAGTATGTGCTAAACAAGCCCAGTGCACACCGAGAGGTTCCATGTCCGTACAACGATGGCTCAAACCGATTATCCTACACTTACACTGGGGGAGAAAAAAGTATGGTTGGAGAGTGCAGCAACACCTAAATTATTGCAACTGAATGCTGTGAACAGTTCTTTTTTAACCTCCTAGGACCTGGCATTCACATATGTGGACATCACATTTTGGGTTGTTTAAACCAAAATACAGCATCTTGCTCTACAAGGACCTGATATTCTCTTGCGAGGACATTATACTGCCACTGTCCAATCGAAATTCCAAAAGAATGTCCTTATATGTGGATCTCATTTTTCTCAGAAATAAAAATCACATTTAAAAAAATCTGGTAATTCTTTGTTTTTACATTGATCAGGTCCCAATCAGCCCAGATAGCAAAGAGAAATTAAAAATGCATGCCCTGAACGAGTAGGAGGTTAAAGACAGGAAACAAGTCTGCGACCAATTGCAGGAATGATGCATCATGACCACAGTAACTTAGGGTTAGTCTGCTATAGGTTTCTGAATGAAAGGGATAAAGTTGCCAAATAAAGTGATTACCATATATCTTCCTTTATTAGCGCTTATTAAAAAGATTATCTGGCCGGTCCAGTGTTTAAAAGAGACCGGTGGTTGTTGGAGACCGGCTCTTATTCCCTTCTCAGACGGAATTGTCGTGGAAGTGAGAGGGAAAGAGGACCCAGGCGCGGTTTTTAGACTGAGGTGAAAAGACAGTGCGTTTACTTACAGGGCTCCAAAACGTATTCCAACAGTTCACAAATAATGCAGTTCCCAATTGTGCTACTCCTTTGCTCCCGAGTGTCTCCTTGTCTGTGGTAGCCAAGTGCACGAGTGGTGCTCCCTGAAACTTCTCTCCGCCCGACTCTCCTCGAGAGCACATAAAAGACCAGAAAATCACAGTTAGCAGGTTCGCTAGCCGACAGTTCCAGTTCAGTGTAATAATCCCACTTCTACGGTTGCCGAGCATCCAGCTTAAACGCCGCTGGTTGTAGATGACTGCTGATTGGGAGGACCGACGACAGCGTTGAAGGACTTCCGGGTCGAAGGTCGCCCAGCTACTATTGGAGACCGGCGTCTATTTGTCGTGACATGTTTTCAAACCGGTGTTTATTAGAAACCGACGTTTAAAAGAGACAGGCTACTAATGGAAGATTTACTGTAACTGTGATAAATCAGGGAAAATCGCAAATCTAAAGCAAGTAGAACCTGTCTGACAAAGTGAAGCAGGTTAAAAGATCCTCAAACGCAACGTGTCACGCCACGATCTAAAGAAGCAGCTGAGAAACAAAGTCAGTGATCTCTATCGTTCAGAAAGTCATTTCTAAGGCTTTGGGACTCCAGTGAAAAGAAAGAAAATCAGGAAGTTTTGAATTAAATCAGATTAAGACGTAAACCTTAAACACGCCCCTCATGCTTAAAAACACTCCAGAGTGGCTGAATTACAACAATTCTCCAAAGAAAAGTGGGACAAAGTTCCTCCACAACATTGTGAAAGACGCATTGCCAGTTACTTGAACTACCTGACTGCAGTTCTTACTGCCACAACTGGCACAACCAGTTTTCAGGTTTAGGGGGCTATTGCTTTGTCACACAGGGACAAGCAGGTTTGGATAACGTTTTTCCCGTAATGAATGAAATGATCATTTAAAAACTGCATTTTGTGTTTTTGTAGGTTTTTTTAAAATCAAATATTGAAATTAATGTGATGATCTGAATCATGTAAATGTCACAAATATGCAAAAAAAATAAGAAATCTGAAAGTGGGCAAGTACTGCATGTCAGCATAAAACTAATTAAGTTGGAATTACTGAGTCGCAACGAAAAATTCTGTTCAGGTGAAACCAGACCAGCGGGATTGATTTGATCATCCATGTAACCATTTAGTCCACCAGTCAAGCCTGCACCCCACTAATGTCATTTCTGCCTGCTTGGGTCTAATGGCAAACCCTTCTGTGTAATTTAATTGCGCACCTCATAACCAAACCACCTGCTCTGCCATCCTCTGTATTAACAGCTCTAATTTCTGATTTGCTGTCATCAGAGAGGGTTGATTGGCTTTTATCTGGTTCCCAGCTATTCCAAATACACTCCAGTGCCAGTTTGTACATGTCAACTGACGCTTCAGCTCCTCTCAGCACTTTGAGTGACACTCCACACCCGATCAGATCTTTCCCTTTGAATGACTTTACCTGACATCTCTGCTAAACTTGCTGTTTGTACAGCTGTGCCAGAGCTCTTTCGAACATTTCTAACTCAGCTTCACATATTATTATTATGGATGTCAGGCTGTATTTCTGGGTTAATTCTGATCACAATTGCTTATGTCAAATGTTAAGCATTTCTTACCGTGTATTATAGAAACAGTTTATCCATACTGAACACGGTCTCTGTGAAACTGCAGCGAAGGAAAACAATCCTGATTAATTATTAATCCTAATTAGGCTATTCTGATCCAGTGCAAAAGTGCAGACACCTGAGAAGGACTGTATCTCCTGCCACCCGCTTGCATTTTTTATTACCTTTTGGCATTAATACAATCCACCCATAATTTCTCCCTCACTAACCCACACATCACATTTCTCCTCTTTTCTTGACGCTAATGATGTTACTGTGTCTCCTGACAGAGAGTCTGTCTCCCAGTCCTGTAATTAGCCCTACCTAAACCCGATAAGCTCGGCCTCTTCACGGCCTTTGTATCAGCCTCTCCTACCTCCTCTGCTGCCATTCAGATGCCTTTGAGATGCCCGTGATAAAATTACAGTGAATACTTGGTACTCTGGCGCCCAGAAGCCACAGGCTTTATAGTGTCCATAAATTTACCCACTTGATGAAATTAACACACCGTTGAACCCTGCGTTATTGGATTTGTTTGTGTGTTGTCTGGGTTCTCAGGGGAGGTGGGAAAAGAAAAAAAAAATGGATGTGGAAACATCGAGCTGAAAGAAAACGGAAACAATGCAACAGTGCAGCTTCAAAACTTCCACGGGGTTTGTAGTCTTTTACACGTTCAATGAAATACTTATGTATGTGCTGGAAACAGTACTCAGAGATTGTGGTCCTTCCATTGACATCCTAAAGCTGCTCAATTGTCATGTTCAAGAAACCAACTTGAAGTGATTTGAGCTTTATGTCATGGCGTATTAGCCTGCTGGAAGATGGGCTCACTGTGGTCATAAAGGGATGGACACGGTCATCAATACTCAGGTAGGCTGTGGCATTTAAATGATGCTCAGTTGGTACAAGTCAAGTCCAACTAGATCCTGAAATGTCTGTATGCATGCTCAATCATCCAGGTAAGGAAATCCCAAAAAGTTGAGTCTGTTCATCTGGACGTTTCAGTGGGAGAAACGTGCCTTGTTTCTTGTTTCTCATTTCTTTCACTGAAAACTTTACGTCCAGATGAACAGACCCAACCTTTTGGGTGGATCCTGAAATGGACTGGAGCCAGTGTAGGGAGGCCAGTAAAGGTGTAATGTGATCACGCTGTTTCTCCCCTTTCAAAAGGCGAGCTGCTGCATTTTGAACAGCTTGCAGATGACAAATTGGAGCCAGCATGAAATAACTTACAACAGTCTAAACAAGAGCTAATAAAAACACGAGTTACACTCTCAGAGTCATATAGCACTAGGTAGGCCTTCACCTTACTAACCTGAGCTAATCTGTTTATCAGAGTAAACAAAACTGTCATACCCATTAACAGGTTGGGTTGCTCAAATAAAATCATTTCTGTTTTGCTTTTGTTCTGATTGAGGAAGTTTATCTACAACCACGATTCCACATCTCTAATACAAAATACTTAGAGCCCCAAAGTGTGGCAGGAAAATACCCCCCACATCATTACACCACTGATCAACTGATAAAAGGCAGGACAGATCCAAGCTTACATCCAGTTTCAATCCCACCATCTGAATGATAGAGCAGCTATCACGACTCATCAGACCAGGCAATGTTTTTCCAGCCTTAGCTGGCAGGAGGACACCCGGTGTGGCTTATTTAAGTTACAGGATATTCAAACCATGCTACGTTCAGAGTTATTTAAATTATCTGCATGTATCAGGCTATAACCAACAACCAACGAGCTTAGCCTGCTCTTACAGTATGCCCTTACAGCCTGTTATTTATTTACATGTTTCAGTTTAGAATATTTTGTAAAACCTGAGCCAGCCAAACACAAAATGACACATATGACTCATCTCTGTGAGCTGTAGAGCTACTACCAGGTTGATTTTCTTGCCTTTGGTTGAACCCAAAGAATCGGCCATTCTGAAACACCACTGCATAGTTTAGTTACACAGTTATTTTGAAAGATTATCCCGTATTAACTTGAATTTGGTCACCAGAGAATAAAAATGTATAGAATCACTACACATATGATTAAAAACCTTTGTCCCAAAATAAAGTTTTCTTAGTTTGGGCAAAGTTTTCTCCCACTTCAGGGTTCTTGGAGTGTTTTGCTTTCTATCTTAAAATGTGTCTGGCTTCGCTTGCTCTTTACTGCCTTTTGCTTAAGCTAAGTGTATCTTTGGCTTTACATTCAACTGACACATAGACACAGAGCGTGTCTATCTGTTCTCTGAAAGACAAGAAACACATGTCCCAAAGTGTTGAAGTTCCTTGAAGTCCTCATTAGCTTTTACCTACTGTTGTCAGGCAATCTGTTTCTCCCTGTGCTCTGCCAAATCATTTCCCAACTTCACTTCTTATCTGGTTTCATTTGTGCTATTGAGCTGACGGTGTGTCAAACTCAGCTCGGCCTCATCCTCGCTACTAAATGAACACCAGAGACAAAGAAGCAGCCATTACTGTAGAATGAAATGAATCTACTGTTTCAGTTTCTAAGCCAGGTAATTGCTTTATTTTTTGCTCATTTATAAGAAGCTGACAGACTTTGGTTTACGCAGCCGAGAGAATAGAAGTCTTCGCTGCTAATCAGCAGCTGAGTCAGGTATGAAGATGGAAGCTGGTGGAGAACAATGAGGGGATGGGGTGGCGGCAGGGGGTAGGGTAAACAGGAAAATGATGCAGAGATGTACAGAGGGAAAAAAGCAAGAGTGTGGTGGGAGTGTTTCTAGACGGAGCGAAGAAGAAGAAGAAGCTGAAGCTGTGAAGGTCTGAAATTCAACAGAGGGAAGAAAAGAGCGCCTGGAGTCTAGCAACTATTAATAATGTATCAGGGGGGGTGTCTGCCACACATGCTCCTCATTTGGAGACACAAACTACACCTCATCAACCAAAACACCAGGGAGGCAGCAGTCTTTGAGCAGCTGCAGCACAGCAGCCCGGTTGGTCTCTTTGTATTCCCCGACACACGCACACACAAAAAAAAAAAACAACCCACAGAATCAGCAGAACACAATCACAACTATTATTACAAATAGTAACTGTGAGGGAGGAAGATGATTGCTTGATTGTAACATGTGTATCTTGCCATTTCATTTGTACTTATGTGTGTTTTGTTTTGTTTTAAATGCCAGTTCACTTATGTGTAGCTGTGAATTTTATGACCTGCTTGTAAAAACATGATGTATTGTTACAGGTTTAACTCCCTGACACTGAATGAAAATAGTGGCATCTCCGTCAAATACAACCATAAAAGCTGCTTTCATGATAATTTATGAGTAGTAGTAACAACAGCATGTAATTTGCACTACAAGTGCAAGATGCTTTTGAAACGATCTCGTAGCATTGGTACTTTTGCTTGAGTGAAGGACAGTCTTGTTTAAAGGCACGAAACATTCTGCTAGCATAGTTGGTCAATGTGCATATTATAGGTACTTCATAGTGTTGTGCTCCCTCACTTTTTAGATTTTGCTACGGACAGGGAGGAATAGTTCTCCAGGCTATCTGAAGGTTTTAGACATTTGCTGCCTTTTCACTCCATTTTCAGTGTTTTTTGATTGTGTCTGTGACATTGATCTATGACTAGCTTATAAAGTAGCCCAACTAAAAGGATGAGCCAGTGTTGTGTACATAACAGACAACCTAGCAATGAACTAATTTGGTTTGCAGTGTGTCCTTAAAAAAAATGAGAAAGCAGAAGGAGTTGAAAATAAATGAAGAAGTGACAGGCCTAAAAAAATAAATTAAAAAAACCCTCTTTAGCAGTATCTGAAAGTCATGTCCTTAAGATATCAGAATAAACCTGGCAAAGATCTGACACCGGAGCTGAGACATGCATCTGGCTCTTCAGTTAACCCATCTGCTGTTCACTGAAGCCTCATCAGAAATGACCTCAGTGGAAGGGTGGCTTTAAGATGCTGAAAATTAAATTCACTTATTTTATTTTTCATTATTTTTTTCTACCATCAAAATGAAAAGACTGGTTTTAATATTTGTGCAGTCATCCGCAGTAAGCAGAAACAGCAACGTTTGCCTCAGCAACAATGACTCAATGAATGCTTAATGCGAGGAGAGCTCCACGGTGGTTGTGCTGATGTTACACGAACATTCAGGGCTTGCCACAGGAGGTTCAGCTCGGCTTGTATGGGAGAGGGGAGGGGGAAAGGGGAGGGGGGGCTCTAGCCTGAAGCGAACTTGTTACTTTTTCTCATTAACAGTCAATAAAAGGAGCTAGCGGCACACGAAGACCTTTCTCTCCCTGCAGTGATGTGCTTTAATTCCCCGTGACGTAAGGTTAAAACAAAAGAAGGTAGCCTTGCACTGAGTGATAAATGAATTAATCCAAGAGGACAACAAAAGTAAGAATGCAAAATAAAAATGCAGAAACCTTCTCACGGGAGAAAACACAGAAACAAAAACGTTTCTTTGGATCATCATAACCAGCTGCAGAGCCTGCTGAGACCGGGCCCGAGCAGGTTTTCTTGGAAAACACTGACACCGTGTGGTAAGATGGGAAATTACAAGTGCCAATTTAACAAAGAGTCTTATTTTGATTTTGGGAGTCAGTGAAGTAAAAATGCGCTTGTCTGCTATCATCCACTCATGTCAGTGATTCTTCACATTTGCATTATTCCTCTATAGACGATTTTTAACGTGATGTTTGAATGATGGTGGTGGAGACAGCTGTTTCACAAATCACAGTCATCTATAACAGCCTTCAGCCGGCATCAAATTCTGACGCGTGTAAAGGTCACTGTATTCAAGTCACGTTTTCAGTAAACCTTTCAGTGACCCTGTATGGGATCACCATCATGCCTTTGTTATGTCTCTCTGCTCATTAACTCAAGTTTATCCTTCTAATTTGTCATCACCTTAATGTTTCACTTCAGTCCAAATCGCAGCTTTTTCCCTGCACGTCAGCTGGTCAGTGTGACGGGAGCTTCTCTGGGTAATTATGTGTTTGATGTATATGGAGATGAATTCTTCATTTTCAAAAAGCAGCAGTCAGTTTATAAAGCTGCATTTTTATAGAATTATTCCTACGACTTTTCAAACACAACAGGAATAAATGAAATGATGAAGATCATCGGTCCACTCGTCTTTTCTAATTTTGTAATTCCTTTTGCATGACAGCAGTTTTTAAATATTAAGATTTCAAATTGCTTATAGAAGTGAAAGTGTTGTTTTTGCTGACCTCCAGTTTATACATTGCCAACATTGTGTATTTTAGGGAGTGACAATAGCAATTTTATTCATAGAGCACATTTTATTACACATAAATTTAATGTGCTTAACGTAAAACATATAAACATAAAAAACCTCTGTACCTCTACTGTGCAATTACACAATAAAAACAACAAAACAGACTTTTAAAAGAAATCAAATCTGAGATCACACATACACACATGCACACCATCCATTCTCTTATCCAGGGTCACGGGGGTTAGTGTTAGAAAATGATGAATGAAAGTACAATTGTGCATCATCTGTATAAGAACGGCACGATATGTTATGATTCTTTATGAAAGAATCAAGTGGGAGCATGTAAAGGTCAAAGAGTAACGGACCAAAGACAGATCCTTGAAGAACCCCTGGTTACATTTTTATTTCCGCAGCTACTAAATATAATATAAAAGCTTCTACCCTTTAGAGATGATGAGAGCCAATCACACAACCTGACCCGTTGACTCATGAGGCCGTTGAAATAAAAATATTGTGATCAACAGTGTTGAAAGCATCATTGAGATTAAATGAAACAAAGACTAAAACTCTGTGAGTTACTGTTGATCTTCAGATGAGTTGTTCTGAATCCTCATTGGTACTTTGGATAAATACTGTGAGTTGAAAGGTTTTTACTCCATTGCTTATAAAAAAACACATCTTTTTCAGGTGTCTTAATGCATGCTCAGTCATCCAGGTAAGTAAATCCCAAAAGGTTGATTCTGTTCATCTGGACGTAGCGTGTTCAGTGGGAGAAACGTTTCATCATCATCCAGGTGACTTCTTCAGTCTCAGCTGACTGCAGGTTTTCCCCAATCTTATAAACAGTTCATTTGCATGACTGAAACTAGCACCACTAAAGGAACAAAGCGCTGGGAGGTCAGTTTCATTGATCATTAATATGCAAATTCTCACAACCCTTGATCAACAAACACAAATCAAATATCTTTTTCAGATATTTTGCTCAAAAATGTATCTCTAATTATTACATAACCATATGATTATAACTCATTCGAGAGAAACAGAAACGGTCTGTAAAGAGCGGTGACAATATTTATTAAAGGATGTTTAGAACAATGAGATACAGATTTGAATGGGGATGAGGTCAAGTAAAGAGCTCCAAGAATGTGAGCCAGTGCTAGATAAATTCCAGACTAGATATATATCACCACCAGAAACTTCACTCTGGAGCAAATTCAGCATATTTTGTTGTGGAAAGAATTTTAGTTGGTAAAGTTTTTGAAGGATTAAATAGTTTATCTGTTTGTTTGAAAAAAAATTACAATTCGACAGATCATTGTTGGGAGATGTAGGATTGTCTGGTTATTTTTTATGTCATTGTTGTAGCGGTAAAGTGCATTTTTATAGATTTAAAAATACATTTGTAGTTTATATTTTTGTATTCTCTCATTTCTCCAGCTGTTACTTCTTCCCATCACTGCTTCTCCAAGGCGCTTTAGATGGACCACACACATTTACAGGTATGACTTCAAATAGGCCACTACAAAAACTCCACTTTGTTTTCTGAGCCATTCAGAGGTGGACGTGTTGGTGGGTTTTTCGGTCGTGCTGCATAACCCAAGTGAGCTTGAGTTTCCGGGCATAAAGTGATGGCGAGACGTTCTCCTTCAGGATGTTTTGGTAGAAGAATTAATGGTTCCATTTACCACAGCGAGTCTTCGAAGTCCTGAGGCAGCAAAACAGCGCAGACCATCACACTACCCCCACCGTGTTTGACTGGTGCTATGATGTTCTTTTTATGCTGTTAGTTTTCCGCAGATGTGGGACTCAAACCTTCCAAAGAGTTCAGCTTCTGCCTCATCAGTCCACAGAATATTTTCCCCAAAGTCTCAGGGACCATCAGGATGTTTTGTGGTAAATGTGAGACAAGCCTTTGTGTTCATTTTGGTCAGAAGAGATTTTCTCCTTGAATGCCAACATGCGATGACATTTTTGTCCTCTTTCTGTCTTATTGTTGATTCATGAATGCAGAACTTAAGTGAGTTAAGTGAAACCTGCAGTTCATCAGATATTTTTCTGGGCTCTTTGCTGGCCTCCTGGGTGAGTCATCGCTGCACTGATTTTGGTAGGCCAGCCTCTCCGGGACAGGTTCACCACTGTTTCCAGTTTTCTCCATGTGTGGATGATGGCTCTCCCCGTGGTTCACTGGAGTCTTTTCCAGACTGTAGATGTCACTTTGTTTCTTAGTTGTTTCTTTAGATTGTGGCATGATGTGTTGCTTTTTGAGAGCTTAGTCCTACTTCAAATTCTATTTTAGCGATTTGTCTGGCAGTAATCATTTTTGAATTTGTTTGACGATCTAAAAAACGTAAGTGTGACAAATATGCAAAAAAAAAAAAAAGAAGAAATAAGTGGAGGGGGCTTTTTCATGACACTGTACAAAGGAAGGGGTAATATAGAGGAGATAAAGAAATAATTGCTGAAACTAAATATTGAACAGACAGCTATTAGATGATAGATTTACAACTGAAGATGTTTTATACAACAGACCACCAACCCACCCATCTGTACGGGAGCAATATTCAGAATTATGTTTCAGTCAGCTCGGTGTTACCAAAATGATTAAGCCAGGTATCAGCTGGAAGCAAAAAGATCCAGTTTATTACTACTAATAATAATGATACTTTAATGAGTGTATTTAAGGAGTACAAGAGCAGCGGGTCTTTGAGGCTTGCTTACTGGCTTATTGTTGTTTGTGTTTAAATAAAAAAACAGGAAACAGAAAAAAATCCAAGTGGACCAGTCATACATTCACAAATAAACAAGCTGAACAGTTAGCATTTCACGAGGTGATTGTGGCTGTCTCAATTCCTAGGACGCATCCCTTGTGGGCCGTAGCCGAGGCGGCGTACGTCGGCCGGGTCCTCCGAAGGCCGACGTACGCCTTCGACGTAAGTGCTAGATGGGACGGTCTAGCCTTCAGATTTGTGCCACCAGCTGTTCCCGCCCTTCCCGCTTCCCCCCACCCTTACCGCTTCCGCATCCTCCTTCCGCAACCGTCTCCGTTGCTCCCGCCAGTCGTGGAAACTGGAATTGGCTGGGCCGTGCTTTGACTTCTGGGATATGGTGGGCCATGTACGATACAGCAGACCCATTCTACAAATTCGGGGAAATGTAGGCCGGATTTGTCGGCCGCATTTGTAGGAGTCTACGAATTGGGACAGGCTACGTCGCGTCGCTGTGACGTAATCGGCCTACAACGATTATGTTGTTGTTAGTTTCCAGCACTGGCGGCAGCAACGTGGGAGGTGGAAGCGGTAAGGGCGGGGAGAAGCGGTAAGGCCGGGAACAGCTGGTGGCACAAATCTGAAGGCTAGACTGTCCCATTTCACAAGCCTCTCTGTTAGGTAGGTAGCTTGGACTGGGAGGGCTGTAAGGTGCTAGCTCAGATTTGCAGTTACCACTCCCCTGAGTGTCATCTACAACCGTGCCATGTTTAAAGTCGTTTAAATCACATTTCTCCCACATTTCGTGAATTACAGTATGATGGTGAAGTTTTTAGCATTTTGTTTGTTTCACACGCCTCCTTGTTCACTTCTTCACAGTGACCGTGTGCTAAATGAGATTTCCCATTAACCTGTACTGTTCAGGATTAAGTTGGTGCATGAAATGTGTTGACCTGTGCACCAACCGCACCTGTCAGTAAAGATGGATGGGTGTGAGCAGAAACTTTGTTGTTTCTATTTCTGGGGTTTTTTCTCTTGTATTGCATAACTCAAGTCAAGTTTATGAGTGTAATTATATTAAAACAAAACAAAAAATCATGTGTAATTATAACATTCAGACATCATGTTTCATCCATTTCTCTCTTTATTCCGCAAGGACACCACGAATTCGCGCTCACTGGGGTGTCCTACAAATAACCTTGTTTTTCTCTCCTCTACTGAAGCCATAACCCTCTGCGCTTGACTTTGTTTATACTGCTGGCCCTAAAACTCTTAAAGACTTACATATTAACTCACACTTTAACTGTAACTGACCTCGAGCCAAGCCAAACTCCCAGAGAGACGAGCAGCTCCTGTTATAGGATTTTCTTTGTTTTAAACCCGAGGTGTTGCTCTGGCAGCTCTGCTCCTCTGAGGGAGCGTAGAATGAAATCCCAAGGTGCTCCACTGCAGTGCACGCATCACTACATGGCACTGAGCTGTTGTGATTGCAGCTCACAACCCAACACGGCGGATCACTGGCGGTGTAATAGTGACGGTTTGGAGACTGCACTTCAATTGAGACCAGTACAAGATCGAGTGGTTCGAGGGACTTTGTGTATATTTAAAACAAAACACATCCAGAATAGTTTGAAGGAATGTGAAGGAAACAGAAGCTTGATATCAAGGATTAGAGGATAGAACCAGATGGATGATTAACTTGCTGTCTATTGCCAGCATGACATTTTTATAACAGCTTAATGATTATTGTAGTTTTACTCAGATCAAAAACTCTTGCACGCTTTAAAATTATTTTTGCAAAAATGAAAACTGAACAAGAAAAAAAAGAATCAAATTGATTGAATGCAAAGGATCGAACAGGCCACATAAAACGGCTTCTCCTACTTTCCCCTTCCTACTTTCCCCTTCCTAATTCTGCAGGAGCAGTGAGACGTGTATGCTTTCATTGCTTCAGAGTTTGAACAAGATAACAGGCCCGGGGAGGTCCGACTGGGCTCGGCCGTCTCTGCCAGGCGTGACGGCTGATGCCGGTTAGAGGGTGGGGGGGTGGGCAGATGGTGACATGTCAGTTTCTGTCCTATATTGTCCTCCGTTGCAGACCATTAATGTTAATCACAGCTGTGGTTTTGTCATTGAAGGGAGTCTTTCACTGAAACCTGCCTTACTGGGCAGAGTGTCTTTGTCACAGGAGTGTTACGCAATTACAAAATAACAATAGCTTTGTTTTCATAAGGCCAGTGTCGCTGTGACATGAGTGATTTTGGTCCAATTTTCTCAAACTTTTCTTTTTTGGGGGCCAAGCAGCAGGTGTGTGTATGTGTCTGTTTATGTGAGCATACACCTGTGTGTACATACCCTCTGCCTCCAGAGAGACCGCAGGAGTGGGAGTGGCACAGGTACACTGGATATTCTCGTTGGGTTTGAAGAGGGAGGAGATGATAGGGGAGGAACCTTGAGAACGGCATGACAACGCAAACCTTATAAAAGACGGAGGCACACCCGACTTCCAGCTTCAGTTAAGCTCTCCTCTCAGACAGCAGCGCCTTGCAGTAGTCATGCTCAGCCTCATCAAGTTGCCACGAGTCTTCACCATCAATCAAGTGCCCAAAGTAAGTTTACCTTCACTCAACCTTTACAACTTTTCAATCAATCAATCAACAACTTGTTCATTTTAAAGACAAAAGTCACTCAAAGATGCAAACTGTTGAAAAAGAAGCAAACCGCTTTTATATTTGAGTAGGATGATCTCCAGCCTTGGTTTGATGTTATTCTTAATGGATCACTGTGAGATGTGTACACTGAACATGAACTTAATCTTCTAGAAATGTCCTAGTCATGCACACTTCGTTAAACTCTCAGAAGAGGTGAAAACAAAACTGGACAGACCACTAACTGCAAGTGTTTCTTTATTGAGGTTTTCCATGAGGACAGCATTATTTCTGGGTACCGGCACCCCCGGAGCTCAGCCACCGACTGCATCCTGAGCCTCTTCCAGATGACCAATGAGACGCTCAATATCTGGACCCACTTTCTGCCCACCTGGTATTTTTTTCTCTTGCTTTTCTTTCACTGCAAAGTTGTTTTGCCCCCTGCTGTGTGCTTGGAAAGATTGACAACATGCGACACACCTGACAGCATTTAAATTCAGCTGGCAGGTGGCCTGGTTTGTACACGAAGTGACAGCTGAACGATCAAGTACAATCTTGATCATAGTTAGTAAAGTCTTTCTATTATTTTCTCTATTTACTCAAAATAGTGAATAGAGAAAAGAAGCAAAGCAGAGCAGAAAAGCGGCGTTACCTGCTGTGGTGACCCGTCTGTGAATAAGGGGACAGCAGAAAGCATCTTTTTAAAGCAGAGAAGAGTGTTTGTGTTTTTTCACTCCCTGCTGGCCAGCCTGGTCGGATTCATGAAAGAAGGAAGTGAGTCTTGCACATCTTGTAAAGCTCATAGGACATGGAGTTTTCTAGAATTTACATTGAACATTTGCTTACCTTATACCTTCGTGACATTTTCTGCAGTCGGACCTAACTCTTATCACCTCTATCAGTACAGGAAGACTGTACTGACAGGGATGATTGACTATTGCTCCAGTTTCTGTCTGCCTGGAATTCATGTTATGTGCAAGTCTTGGCGGAGTTCAACAGCTGGCAGAGGATCAGTGACACGTTACAGTCTAGTACTAAAAAAAAATTAAAGTTGGGTAGCGTGGACAGTTTTCAGAGAATGGTTATCAAATGACTCACGGGATCCGCAGCTTCAGCAGCATCTGTTTGCACCGACTTGCGTAACACGAGGACTGAATATACACAGAGGTTTGTTGTGATTTTAGCAACGATGCAGGTCCCACATCACCTTGCCTCCCTGCCACTGTCATTTTACGTATGACGATGCTCAGTCTTAATATGAGCCTGTTTGTGTTTACACAATTCCCCATTTATTATCAGCACTGTGCTGTTGACGAAAAATTGTGACATTCTCACAAAGCTTTCCAGACAACAAACAAAAACATTTCACAATTTGTAAAGTCGACCAGTAACTCGTTAAACCTAGTTAGCTCATTATCATTCATCCCAGCATTTACAGAAAACCTTTAGATGTGTTTTCAGCATGAACCACGTTGATTAGGCAGTGCAATACTGACTGCCTAATTCACCTGGCCCATGGTGAATG
This sequence comes from Pelvicachromis taeniatus, assembly GCA_015108175.1. NCBI lineage: Eukaryota > Metazoa > Chordata > Actinopteri > Cichliformes > Cichlidae > Pelvicachromis > Pelvicachromis taeniatus. The sequence goes on along the minus strand of VURO01049069.1, from coordinate 24,026 downwards.
ACTGAAATCTGAAAACTGTGATAAGGAATCCAGTCTGACAACTGCGTGCAGTAATTAAGCCTGTCCAGTTTAAAGCCTGTCAGTTGGCACAATGATAAACCCAACGTGAGAGTTTGTATGACGAACAAACAGAAGCGAAGGTGGACAGAGAAAAGTAACGGGGACTCTTTTATAAAGCAGCCTCCTCCTGTACTTGCGATTCCTCTGTTTGTCTGACAGACATGGCAGCAGAACCTCTCCATGACTTGCGTCAGCTCTGTAGCTAACGTCTCGATGCTATTCTTCTCGTGTAAGGATTTAAAGTTACTTCTTTTCCCAGTAGTCGCTCTGCACTTCCTTCCATCCTTTGATTGCATGGGTGGTGTGGGTGTCTTTGTGTTCTGAATAAGCAAAGGACACATGGGTGTTGGCGTCCAGGGGCTCTATGTAGACCTAGGCAGTAATGAGCAGATCTGTGCTGAAGACTTCTGCATAAATTGCCACAATTAGTTAACTTCTCAGTGATGGGAAAAGCACAAGTAATGTTGATTTGTTAATGAGGCGCTGTGAAAAGTCGAGGCAATGACTGCAATACACAAGGCAATACGATATCCTCGTGATAAGATAAAAGTGTTTGGGAAGTCCTGTCAGCTGCAGAGGTAACTGCCAAATCCATCATTTTCTCAGTAATAATGTACTTTTTCTACACTGACAGGTGCCACATACACCTTTCTGCTATTATATATGGATTTCTGGCCTCCTTAATGTTGCTGTGTTGCTTCAAAGCACCGAGTCGGTTGGACGTTCCAGCTCCAGTTAATACTTCTGGACACTTAAAAACTTATTAGCTTTCTTGCCTTGAGGAAAAGTTGGACTCGCAGGTCTGTGCATAAAATATGGAGCTAGACAGCATAGATCAGTGTACAGACGTGAAGGAGGGAAAAACAGCTGGGATGTTAACTCTTCGTCCTTGAGGCTTTGCTTTGTGGTTCTTTAATCCTTCGGCAAACAGAAATGTGAAAAATGAGATGCTGGTGTTGTAGAGAAAGCTGTGTGAAACATGGGAGCCGGCGTGTGTTTACTGTGCTCATATTATTTCATATTCATATGAAAATAATGGCATGACAACAATGAATTCAACACTGTGCAGCTTACTAAGAAGACTAGAAGAGTAACGATAGCAGTTGGGTTTAGTCATCAACGTGCGCCTTTCAGCTTTGAGTGCCAGATTCTTTTTTAACCTTATAATTATCAGTTAGTTACAGTGCTGGCTAGTTAATAATTAACCTGTTCCATGGCTGACAAATGGAAGGAAAACCCCACCTAAAGTGTCGCCTAAACAGACTCAGAGCACTGTTTTCCACGACTGGAAAATCTGCCATGTTTGTTCAGCAGCATTGATTTGGGGATAAATAAAAGCCACGATTTATATCATACACATCAAAACATTCACTAACCCTCCCATATGAAATCACGTGCATCGTGTTTCTCCGTTTCTTCTTCCTGCAGTCTGTCTGTGCACGCAGCCGTGTGCTTGCCCCTTTTTGTTCTCAGTACGCCATCAAACAGTCAAAACTAAACGAATAAAAACCACTAAAGACACTCCTTATTCAATTCAATTTTATTTATATGGCGCCAAATCACAACAACAGCCGCCTCAAGGCGCTTTACATTGTAAGGTAGAGCCTACAATAATACATAAAGTGAAAAACCCAACAATCATATGACCCCCTATGAGCAAGCACTTTGGCGACAGTGGGAAGGAAAAACTCCCTTTTAACAGGAAGAAACCTCCAGCAGAACCAGGCTCAGGGAGGGGCGGGGCCATCTGCTGCGACCGGTTGGGGTGAAAGAAGGAAGACAGGATAAAACACATCTATAACTAGATGCATCTGGCTGTTTGAGCTGCTCAGCTGGAAATGTTATTCCATAACATTAGTACTGCTACAGCCATTCTAATTTCATCAACCCAGTCTTTCTCCCGGCAGGTACTTCCTATATAAACTAGTAACGGTGGTGCTGATGCAGAAAGCGTGGCAGGACTCCTTCACCTGGCCCATGGTGATCTTCCTGTTCACCTGCTGCATTTATCCACTGGCGTCGAGCTGCGCGCACACCTTCAGCTCCATGTCAGCACGGGCACGCCACATCTGCTTCTTTTTTGACTACGGCTCTATCAGTTTCTACAGCCTGGGTAAGTGAAAAACAAAAAGCTGTTTGAGGAAGAAAATTTGTACTTTTACTCGAAAGGGGAAGGGAAGTCCCCAGATATGTTGTAATCTGTAAGAGGTAACTCGTTTCTTCACAGCAGTGGGTGCACATTAGAACGTGACACAGCCATTGTTGTAATATCATTGTGTGCAGTTGTGTGCGTAATCTAAACATGTTCAGTAAAGCCAATGTGCCCTTTTCTGAAGTTCTGATTTAGGTGCGGTCTAAACTTGTGGTAGTTTTCTGTCTCCCTCGTGTATATAAAACAAACTATCCTAGCTGAGTGGACAGATATGTTTTTCTAATTAGAAATATGGAGTGCTGGAAGACTAGATTTTCATGCTAATGGTGTGCTCGGCCGCAGGCTCAGCAATCGTCTATTCAGCGTACATTTTCCCCGACAAGTGGGTGAACAGCTCCTTCCACCGGTCCTACATCACCATCGCTGTGTTCAACACCGTCATCTGCACCATCCTAGCATGCTACTCCAGGTAAACTGAGAAAATTACCTTTACATCCCTACTGCTGATGCTGTTTCTATTCTAGATTTACATCATGCGAGCCTTCTTAACAGCAGATGGCTTGGCTTCGTGCTTATAACAAAACTCTCCAACCGAATAAAAACATCATGTCCCCAGATCAAAATCAATTTTTAACTGATTCAAGCCTATCTAAAATCTAAAAGCTCATCTTATGCAAGATGAATAAAATATAAATGCCTCACTGTGTATGAAAA
>VURO01049069.1:3765-21080 GCA_015108175.1 Pelvicachromis taeniatus | reverse complement strand
TGCCTCACTGTGTATGAAAAAAAAAGAAAAAAAAAAAAAAGACTAGAACATCTCCATTGCATAAGAGCGCAGATACAATAAAACTAACAGCAGTAAAGCTTTTTCTTGGAGATGCATGGTGCAGAACTGAGCAAGGACACGCTGTAGGTCATTTTTAGCCCGTGTGACTGTGTGTTTGATCTAAACCTTTTTACCCATTTAAAGCTCCGGCTGTGGGTGAAACTTTGAAATGGAAAGCCTTAGAGGAGTCCTCTGAGAGCTGGAAGCACGTTCGAGGAGAACTAAAAAAAGATCAGTTAAGAACTAACAATTTGCATGTTCGCATAATAACACACTAAATGCCTTTTTAAAAAAATGTTCCCATGTAACACTGCATAGGCCAACATGCATGTTATCGCGTCGTCATTAGCACAATAACACTTTCTAGGAAGCATAGGGTTACGCAGTCAGGGTTTCATCTCCAGCTGAACTAATAAGAAGGGAAATATGTTCATAGTAGTTGGGTGGACCTGGTTCAAGACAACATTGTAATGTGACAGCTAACAAATATTTGTCGTCTTTGTATCTGGAGATTGTACTTGAGCACATGGGACACGTAAATCTTGTCAAACAGCACCGTGTCTGGTGCAGCACAATGGTGGGCGTGGTTTACATCAACATCTAGATCATTCTCAACGACTGCAAATCAGAACTCTTGGAAAATGTCAAGTTTGCTGAAGTTTTGATCCTAAGAGGCAAAACACAGCGTACCGTATATCTTCCAATAGTAGCCCCGGTGTTTATTCAAAAAATTATCCGGCCGGCCTGGCGTTTAAACGAGACCGGCGGTTGTTGGAGACCGGCTCTTATTCCCTTCTTAGATGGAATTGTCACAGAGGTGAGAGGGAAAGAGGACCCAGGCGCGGTTTTTAGACTGAGCTGAAAAGACAGTGTGTTTACTTACAGTGCTCCAAAACGTATTCCAACAGTTTACAAATAATGCAGTTCCCAATTGTGCTCCTCCTTTGCTCCAGAGTGTCTCCTTGTCTGTGGTAGCCCAGTGCACGAGTGGTGCTCCCCGAAACTTCTCTCCGCCCGACTCTCCAGGAGAGGAATTAAAAGACCAGAAAATCACAGTTAGGAGGTTCGCTAGCTGACAGTTCCAGTTCAGTGTAATAATCCCACTTCGACGGTCGCCGCGCATCCAGCTTAAATGCTGCTGGTCGTAGATGACGGCTGATTGGAAACAGCTGGCAGAGTGATTAGACACTGGAGTGACTTCCAGGTCGAAGGTCGCCCGGCTACTATTGGAGACCGGCGTCTATTTGTCGTGACATGTTTTCAAACTGCCGTTTATTTGAAACATCAATAAGAGACAGGCCACTACTGGAAGATATACTGTATGCACCTTTCCACGTCGTGCTTTTAGCAATAATCATATTTAGTACCTTCTTTATGTACTGGAAAATGTTGGCGTGGTCTAGCTAATGATTGTTCTTTCACTTGTCTCTCTCCCCCACCGCTAAGGCTTGGCTTACCATTTCAACAATATAATCATGACATCATGAAGAGGTAAAGAAAACGTATTTGCTAACAATCTGCATTTCTTCATCTTCCTCTGAAATGTATTTTTCGTTACAGTGTCGTTATTTAAATGCAACGCGCCTACACAAAACATGTGAGTCATCCATTAAAGTATTAACGAGTCTAACGAGACACCCTGCAGAAGGTGAATGGAATTTCAAAGGTGCAATTGAGCAACTTGCTGCTTACAACTGACGTTATGTAACTGCAACTATACGGACCAGCCCTGAACAGTGACTGACTCCAAGTACAGTTTCAGGTTGGAGGAGCTGACACACAGAGCAGCTAAACATGTTCTGTAACAGCCTGACTCACTGACTTCATTCCGGAAAAATCCAAGACAATCCTGGCTTCACGCAGCAATAGGAAGGAGCAGGCACCGCATTAGCGCGCCGCTCTAAACATCTCAGGGCCCATATGTTTTGTAATCTGCTGCAAATTTAAATATATTCGCGAGTATTTATATTTTTAATTCTTTAGAAAGAAAGATTTGTTTTATTATCTAGACATTTCTGACTCATTCACGTTGTTTTCATTTTAATTTCTGTTGTGTTTAAAAAAATGTAGTAGGTTAATTATCAGTTCTTACATAATGTTTGCATTATAGTGATTATGAGTCTATAGAGCTCCCTCCACAATTCTGCTGTCAGTGGTTACTAAAAATGCTTTTCTTTCTTTTTTCTCCAGATTCCCCGAGTGCCAGAGTCCAAAGTTAAGCAAATTTCTTAGAGTGCTAGCCTTTGCCCACCCTTACCTGTTTGACAACATTCCTCTGTTCTACCGGGTAAGGCACTTTAAACATCAGTTTGCCTCACAAGACACACCTGAGACACAGTACAGGGCAAAATATGCAACCAGACAGTAGGTACAGACTGTAAGCATGTGTATGTTTGGAATTTTCTGTGTCAGTATCATCTTGAAACTTCTTTGCTACACCAAAAAAAAAAAAACCCTGCATATTTTAAGGTGCTCAATCCTTCCACTTCCACTTGCATAAATCAGGCTGCCATCAGTGCGAGCCCAGATTTAACTTTTAAATTGTTTCTGCTTTAAATAAACAAAAAATAATCATTCTTTCCCTTACAGAAGGAAAGTTTATCTTCACACTACCCCTGAAAGTTTAGCCAGCAAAAAGTGACGCGAAACAGAAAAACATTGGCAAATGGCAGACGGCTACACAGCAGCTATACAGTACGCATTCAATATATTGCTACATCCCTGGTATAATAATCTAAAATTATGTATGCTGCATAGTAAAAGGGAATAATAATGACTTATTCTCATTATTCCTGCACATTGGAGGTTACACATGGTTTGGACCTTGTATTGAAATCAAGTAAAAGAAACATTAAACAGATACAAATCACTAACCCCTGAAGAAAATATTTGATTATATCATAAAACAATAAACTCCTTTTATTGAAGGCGGTAACCTGCTATAAAATGACATAACCCCTTTGGTGTATATCAAGAGGAGCCGAGTATTTTCCTTTGAAAGATTTACAAAGCAGAAGTCAAATTGCCCATGTATGAAACCCACCTGAATACTTTGAAACCAATTAGCTCCCTGTTTGGACACATGTTTGACATTTACAATAAAAAATGTGAACAATACTCTTGTTTTTTTTTTTTTCTCAATCTGTGTTTGTAACATGAAAGCAGCTCCACTGGCAGATGCAGAGAGTTTGACTCTCATTATTATTATTATTTTGGGGTGTTGAAGTGAAAAATAGTCATCGGCTATTTAATCACTGAACTTAAAAGCGCTCATGCTGTGTCTTGTTTACAGCTGTTCCTGTGTGAAGGGGAGGGCTGCACAGATAATGCTACCAACACCCTCCACTACTACCACATCACCCTGGCTTTCCTCACTGCCTTTCTGTTTGCCACCCATTTACCCGAGCGCCTGGCACCCGGAAGCTTTGACTTCATAGGTAAAACAGATCTGACGAGTTATTAGCATGTTCAGCTTTTTTGGCCTGTTTATTGATGGAGCGCTATCACCGGTTCCTCTTAGCTGTACGCAGTGTTTCAGTGATTTGTGATTTAGCTTTACTGATGTGATTCATTATGGCCATACTCTATGTTGTCACAAAAAGAAGAAATCACTGTACACGACCAAAAGGAAGACAGACTGAGCAGTTAAAAGCTACTGAGCAGTTGTTGAACTTTGTTGGCAAAGCTTAAGTTAAAAATGCTCTACATCGCTCTATTGGGCTGCATTTCTTTTCTTTTTCGTCAGCTTTAATCTTTTCGGGGGGTTTTTCAACCTTCAATGTACTATTTATTATTAATCATTTGTTTTGGCTATTTTTTTTGCAATAACTCTGTGACTTTCAAGTCTTTATGGTTTTTGTACTTCAAATAAAGTTAATTTTAATGATAATTTCTGATCTTAAGCTGAGGTTAATAAGCCTTCACCAACACAAAGGCGTCATTAATCAGTGACTAAAAGATCAGAAATCCCCGACATTAGATTTCCAACAGAAAAACACTAACCCAAATTATAAACCAAACCAGCATTGAACAAATGTTTGACTAGCTTGACTTAATCATTTTCCAGCACTGCACTTTATTAAGTGGACATTAAAAAGTATTCTCTCTGCAGTGCTACGACAATAATGCATAATCAGCTCTGTTTTTTTTTTCCATATATCCTGCGTTAATGTTGCATTTCCAATGTGAATCATTTGCTCAGTGCAGAACGTTTGTATCTACTCTACCTCTTTCCTCTAACAAATGCATATCAACTGCTCCCTCTGCAGGTCACAGCCATCAGCTTTTCCATGTGTGCGCCATCCTCGGCACCCACTTCCAGATGCAGGCCATGGAGCAGGACATGATGATACGGCGGTCCTGGCTCGTGGAAAACTCAATCCCCATCACATTTGCCAATTCAGTGGGTTCGGCACTGCTTTGTGTGGTGTTGAATTTGGTTATCATCTTCGTCTACATTCTGCCTCTCCTCCTGGGCCCAGTCTGCAAAGAGGAGAAGTACATTAGAGGACAAAAGAAAGACAAACTCTGCCCCCACAGCTGAACCCCCAGCTTCATTGGTCACGGTTTAAGGGGCTTTAACTCATCCAAAACATACACTTTATATGGTCCCATGACTAAAGAAATTGCATTGTGGATAATATAAATGGTATAAAATAGTAAAGAGTGCACCAGATGAGGAACTGACATAATGTTTAAATGAATCACGGTTGCATTTGACCTTTAATTATCAATGAGATTCCTGCTGTTGTGCGGATAGGCTGAAAATATGGGTGCACAAACATAGCATGAAAATTAACAACGTGTTTGTTAAGTTTCATTATATGTAACGACTTTTAAATGTTTCTGAGGAAACCTGTTCCTACATGAAGCTACAAATGTAGCAGGTTAGCTACATGACGAGGCAGTGCATTAAATGTTTATCTTTTCGATTCTCTGATTTCCACACTTGTGGTGTATGAAGAGACTGCAGGGAACAAAAACTATGTACAATGCTTTTTTTTTTTCCTTTCAATTCCATGTTTTAATGCTGAACTGACACTGTGCCTTTTCATGTTTCTCATGATTGTGCTTGTGCTGTCATTAGGTTAAATGTGACATCGGTCAAATAATGCACATCCAAACAAATGAAGCAGTTTTGTTCAGGGAGCTCAGATGTTTTTTTGTTTTTTATTCTAAGTTTAAACAGCAGTTTAATAGACTGACAGTGTCATTACTGAGTCATTTATTTCCCTCAGAATGTCTGATATTTCTGGTGTTACATTTTTCCTCGATTACAAAACTGAAAGTATTTAAGAACAAAGTTATTTATTATGAGTTTTTCAAATAAACTGTAAACTACGTCTGCCTGTGTCCCTTTTATTTTAATTAGGAGCATCCTGTTACATAATGCGGGCACCTCAGTATTCATCTCAAACGTATTTACATCCAACAGGGTGACCAGATCCCAACAAACTAAATGTGAGACAAACAGTTTGTTTTTCTGAGACAAATATATGCGTATGAGTGTGAGCGTAAGACACACGAGGCCCAGAGTGTCCAAACTAAAAGAATAAACAAATGTAAGCTAAGCAGGTAAAATGTGAGGGACAAATATATAGTATTAGTCACGCGAGCAAAAACAACCCGCTTAGATTTACAAAAAAATGGCCGCCTAACACTGATTGCAACTTGTGGTGACTAAATGTTTACCCAGAGGTCGGGGATGTTGTACAGTCAAAGGGTTTCTAAATGCAGACATGGCAACATGTTGCCAAGACTGCTGGCAATCATGGAAAGTGACTCCCACCTCCTCCATAACACACTGGACAATCTGAAGTGCAGTTTCAGCGACAAGATTCCTTCAGCCTTGCTGTCTGAGGGGACAACACAGGAGTTTGTTCCTTCCTGCTGCTATCACACTCTGTGGTTCATCCACTTGGGTCAGATCCACACATACTGAACCAGACTTTACATTGCTCACTGCACTCTGTCACTCTGTACTCTACAATGTATACGTGCACACAGGGGGGATAGCTCAGTAGGTAGAATGGTCGCCCCTTGATCTGAAGGTCGGGGGTTCTGAGTGAATTTAACCAATTTAACCCATTTACTGAGTGAATGTGTTAAATGCAGAGAGAAAATTTTGTTGCCTTGTACTGTAACAATGTGCAATGACAATAAAGTTCTTCTTCTCTTCACCTGTACACTAAAATCTTTAATATAGAAACATTATTTAATAGTATCCTTTTATATTTCTGTAAAGTTATTTTTATATTTATATCTCTATAAAATGATCTGTTTAATTATCTATTTATATCCCTATTTGTACACTTGATTTTATGCGATTTGTTGTATGCATGCTGCTGTGACAACTCACTGTAACATTCTGTTGTGGGATTAATAAAGTTTATCAGAAAATGACATGTTATCCTGCTTATTACTCATGATGACAGCCTTTCTGCTTTCTTCACAGCCATTTAAGGCTAGATTTTAGAAAAGCGTCTGTCCTGTACTGCTAATTTTTGTATACTAGAGCCAATCAACATAAGAGACTTGGACTCAGAGTCTGGGATCAGTTGACCAAAATGCTGTGCAGGCCCACAAAATTGTAACATCTGTTCAACCATATAATGCCAGTACCAGAAAGGAGTTTGCATTGTGTCAATATTTTTCCATAATAATGAGACCTAAAGAGGCCTAATACAATATTCTCCAATATAAATACTGCCTGTGTCTGATGTTTGTGTTATTCTTTAACCAAATAAAAAGATTGCATTAAAAAAGTGCATGTACATTTTGGTATACAATGTAACAGAATACTGGAGATCAGACAGGTTTCTGGCACTTAGACAATTTATGAGCCTAAGTGAAGTGTTGGAAAAGATCAACTGTAGAACTAATAAATTGCAAATTAATTAGCAAAAATTATTATTTCCTAAAATAATCACTCGAATATATTGTCACCCAAGTCCCCCTCCTTTAACGTAACTTAGTTAGGGTTAATTGCTAGTTCCAAAGTTTAGAAATAAAGTAGAAGTTGAATGTTACAACATTGCTTTAAAAAGAAAAAAGGGATGAAGAGGAAAATCATGTTAAACTTATCAAAATACAGCTTTTTCGGATCTGTCTGTTTAGTTGATCAAGAGCCAGTAAACACGGAGTTAGGAGGCGGAAAGAATGGAGGCGGGACTTCCGCTTCAGAGCATATGGGATTGGCTGGAACATGTGATTTTCGGAAGAACGTTTACAAGAGGGAACTTTTCAAATCGAGAAGAGGCGCTCCTGAGAACAGCGGAGATTCATAACACAAACAATGCAGAGACCGGGGTCAGTAGTATCATCGTTTATACTTCTAACAGGGAACATGTAGCACATTATAAATGAGAGACGTATTACAATGACTGTAGTTAGTTTACAGTTGCTCTCTGAAAAGGGAGCTTTGAGATTATCGCCGCGTAATTCAAACCGTTGGTAATTGTTCACCTGGCTTCCGAGCTCAGATTAACTCGTCGGTTGCCTCTGACAGTGTTTCCTAAACTTTTGTTTAACCTAAAATGTAACGTGGCTTCGGTTAGCTTAACGTTTAAAGTATATTATCGAGTCAGAAAAAATTACGTTACCACCGTTAGCGAGTTGGGAGCTAACTTGGCTAGCTAGTTAGCGTAATTCACATACACGTCAGACCCTCACTGACTGTTTTTTTGTTTTTTGTTTTAACCTTCCGCCTACCTATCCCTGTCTGACTGTGTGGTCTGGCACTTTCAGCACACGTCTGCCTCTACACAACACTGCACAAAGCCGCACACACACATTTAGATAGCTCAGGTATTCTGTCACTAAATAATGTTTGGTGTTGATGGTGTTGCACTGACACTTGCAGCAAAGGGAAGACTCCCCGGAGGCCTGGACCCAAGAAGGCGTCCAACACAGAGAGAGATCCCGTGGGAGTAAGTGAACTTATTTACTCATTAAACATGAAACTAAAAATAATGTCACACTAAGGCAGTGGTTCCCAAGCTAGGTACAACAAAATCTCCCCCCGGCACAAACACATCCTCCAACTACACATTTTGTTTTCAAACTTCATTTCACTTTATTTCACACCTCAAATCTTGTGTAAACAAGTAAACAAAAGTAAACTACAACTTACAGTTTGCAATAAAATAATAATAATGTATACTTTATTGATCACGTAGGAAATTAGTCTCTGCATTTAACCCATTCACTCAGTGAAGCGAAGCAGTGGGCAGCCACCAATCCGGCGCCCGGGGAGCAGTATGTGGGGGACAGTACCGTGCTCAAGGGTACTTCAGGTTAGCCGTTGGGTGGGTTCGAACCGTCGACCTTCCGATCAAGGGGCGAGCACGCTACCTACTAAATCAAACATGTTAAAACAAATTGAGTCAACCCCTTAAAGGAGTGACAAAGTCTTAAGCTAATAAATATGTTTTAAGTAGAATTTTAAACTCAGAAAGAGAAGACGCCTACCTAACGTACAAGGACAGATCATTCCACAACTTTGGAGCAGGTACAGCAAAGCAAGGACACCTCTAAATTTGCCAAATCCCCTTTTTTTGTAGTTTAGTGCTTCTTATAAACACAGGCAAGACATGTGTGGTGATTGATGTAGTTCTTTAGAGCTGCAACTACTGGTGAAATAGACCATCACAAGGAGACCATTTGGAAGTTGTTGTGACAGATACTTGCTGTTTTGCAAGCAAATATGAGAACTTCAGGAAATGAGTGATTTATTTCAACCTTTTTAGGCAATTAGCTATTCTATTTAAAAAGAAAAATACATTTTTAAAAAGCAACATTTATTGTAGGTGTACTGCCGTATACGGCCCCTTGGATCAGAGGATGAGGAATGCTGTGTTGAGATGATCAGCAGCAGCACCATTCAGCTGCATGCTCCCGATGGCCTTAAAGCTAACCGAAATGGGGAATACAAGGAGGTAAGTGCATTTTATACAAATGTAAAACAAACTGGCCACTCATACTTGATCCCCCCCAATCCCGTTCGTGACCTCAATATGTCTGTGTTAAACTGTGCTGAAAATCACAAAACAATACTGAACCCAGCAAATACCTGAAAGTGGATACCTTAGACTTTCTTCAATGGCGATTTCATACATACATTGTATATAATAACTCCTATTATTGTCTGTTTTCTTCTTGATACCATTCATGTATGTTCTTGTTTGTTTACCCTACAGACACAATACTCCTTCAAGAAAGTATTTGGTATCAACACCACTCAGTTGGAGTTGTTTGAGGATGTTGCCAGGCCACTGGTAGAGGATCTAATTCATTGTAAAAATGGTAAGTCACTTATCATGTGTAATGTGTACTTTGAAGACCCCCCCCCACCCAAAGTTTACTGCTAGTTCACTGTGCTGGTTTTCTCTGTGTGAGTCCTTGTCCTCTGTGTGTATGAGAGTTGCTTTACGGCGATGTTGCGATATCCTACGTTCACAGGTCTGCTGTTTACGTATGGTGTTACTGGTAGTGGTAAGACCTTCACTATGACTGGCTCACCTGGGGAAGGCGGACTCCTCCCTCGTTCTCTAGACATGATCTTCAACAGCATCGGACCCTTTCAGGCTAAAAGATTTGTAAGACTGGACAGTTTTGTTTTTTGTTAGTTTTTTGCAGAGTGAAGCATTTACTGAAATTACTGAAATGTTTTTCCTAATCTTCTTCAGGTGTTCAAACCTGATGATAAAAATGCCATGGAGATCCAGAGTCAAGTTGATGCTCTCCTCGAGAGGCAGAAGCGAGACAATCAACAGCCAGTCCCAAAAACGCCATCTTCCAGGTAGCTAAGGAGTCGTTTTACTCCACTCTTCACTTTATACTTTTATGGTGGTCACAAGCACTGTTGACATTTGAGTTTAAAGCTTACGTTTCATTGCTGTTTATCAGGCTGGGTTACTTTTTCTTCTTTCTTTTTTTTTTTCTTTTTTAGGCAGAAGCCTGACCCAGAATTTGCAGATATGATCAGTCCAGATGAGGCCTGTAAATCTGAGAACGTGGATGAAGACGGTTGTTACAGCGTGTTTGTTTCCTACATCGAGATCTACAACAACTATATCTACGATCTCCTTGAAGATGCTCCGTATGACCCGATCAGACCAAAGTAAGAGATTAGAAATCAACGTATGCGTTTTGAAACGCAACGTCAACAACAGCACCCATACTTCTGGGTCCAACTAATGAATGCTGCAGATATTCTGGTGTTGTGTGCACATGAAGATAGCAGAATGTTGAAACTAAGAAAGTATAAAGTGAGACCCTGTTTTTGTGCTTTGTAGGTCTTTACTGACGAGTTGTACTTTTAAAAACCCTGTTTTTGTTAGGTGGCTCGGTGGAAGCACGCCTGTGCGGAGCAATGAGTATGTGTATGTGGCCAGTAAAATAGCATTACACAGTACAGTTTTTCGTAGGCATAACTTGGCTGTAGCTGATAAGTTGTTTAGGTAATCGGTGCATTCCCTTACCCATTAATCCAGTGGTCTGTCTATAGCATAGATGTAGCTTACTAGCTTTTTTCCCCCCTGCTGTTGTCATTAATTGGCTCTCTGTCAATATAGAGGAAACGGTGTCTCTAAACAGCTCAGCTGCTTTTGTGCCAACGCTGTGTGCATGTGTCCGTACCGCTAAATGAATGTGTATGTCTTCGTAGATTGTAATTTTGTTTTGTTTTTTGTTTTTAAATAATGGCACTAACAATTAATTGGCATCTGGCTTTTGCTGCTTTGCTTACTATACCAACACTTAATTGCATTACCTCGCTGGCGTGTGCTAATAAACATTTTGAATTTGTTTTAGACCGCCTCAATCTAAGATTCTCCGAGAAGATCAGAATCATAACATGTATGTGGCTGGCTGCACAGAGGTGGAGGTCAAATCAACAGAGGAAGCTTTTGAGGTCTTCTGGAAGGGTGAGTAGAAGTCAGAACTTGCATGTGTTGAATTTGAAGCATTTTAAACAGTGTTGTGTTTGTTTGCTTTTTCTTATGATGGAAATAAGTGAAATATTTAAATCGAGCGCAAAGGTTATTAAAATGGATTGAGGCAAAGTGGAAAACTGGTGAAGATCAATTTAAATTTGAAATTATTATTTTTTTGAGAAACACAGGCTTTAAAAGAGCTTCTATATTGCATGTAAATAGCGAGCAGTCGGTTAGATTTTACAGTGTTTGTGCCATGCTGGGATTGCTGATATATAGCCGAACAATTTTGAGCTTTCTGCAGTTATGATAGCAGTTATTGTGATAAATCAAATTAACATGAATAAATGAAAATTGCAGTAAATTTGGTGATTTTATAAATAAATAAGTTGAGCTCAGTTGTTACTGCTGATTTTTGAGCTCACAGATTGTGTTAATGATCCCCTCTCTGTCCAGGACAAAAGAAAAGGAGGATCGCCAACACTCAGCTCAACCGTGAGTCCAGCCGCTCCCACAGTGTCTTCACAATTAAACTGGCCCAGGCACCACTGGATGCTGACGGGGACCACATACTGCAGGTGAGGCGCAGCCCTTATTTAAACACTTTTACATATGTCAGTGATATCAGTGTCTTCAGCGATACCTTTTAATTAAAAGAAAAACATGTTTTTGGGGCCGGGGTTATAATGCTTGGGTGATACTGACACGATGTCACTGAACCACAGGATAAAAACCAGGTGAATGTGAGCCAGCTGTGTCTGGTTGACCTGGCCGGCAGCGAGCGCACCAGCAGGACCAGAGCAGAGGGAAGCCGCCTCCGTGAAGCAGGTTTGTTCTGGTTTCCTTTCAGCTTCTGTAGTGTTAACCACATTCTGAAAGTTACTTTAATTTATGTAGAAATCTCTTTTGTTCAGAGACCAAACATCTTTAGTGATGTCTCATTTGCAGGAAATATTAACCAATCCCTGATGACGCTGCGCACATGTATGGAAGTCTTGCGTGAAAATCAGATGTGTGGGACTAATAAGGTTGACGTTTTATCATTTTCCTGCTTCCTTGAGGCATGATCTCTGTTTTTAACGTTTGGATTTTTCATTCATTGCAGTTTTAGAGCTGTTGTGTTCTTTCAGATGGTGCCATACAGAGACTCTAAAGTTACCCATCTATTTAAAAACTACTTTGATGGAGAGGGAAAAGTCAGGATGATTGTTTGTGTCAACCCAAATGCTGATGATTATGAGGAAACTGTGGTAAGACCTTTTCTTTTTTTGTGTAACAGCATGGCCTACATCAGGGGTCTCAAACTTGCGGCCCACGTCACCCCTACTTGTATATCGACATGAAGAAATATAATGCAGTTTGGCGCTTGAACCCACAAATATTTGTGGGTGTTTTCTTGTTTGTTTTTTTGTACTACTTCAACACTAAAGTGGCCTTCACACGAGATGACAGTGCCAGCTCATTTAGGTTTGAGACCCCTGACCTACATGAACATTTATTTTGCAGCCTTGTTGGATGCTTTATGAAGGTGGACTATTTCTAAGGGTCCTCCTTATTGTGTGTTGCAGCTGGTGATGCGCTTTGCAGAAATGACCCAAGAGGTAGAAGTGGCACGGCCGGTTGACCGTCCAATCTGTGGCCTTGCTCCTGGACGCAGGCACAGAAACCAGGCTTTCAGAGACGAGCTGTCACGTCGTCTAGAAGAACGAGGAGGCCCCAGCAATGCTGGTAGATCGCCCTTAAGTCTCTGCTGCTAGCTCATTGTGCTGTTATTATGCTGTATTCATACAGTTAAACTTAAAGAAATTTGAGGTGTTTTACTTTTTGTATGTTCTTCATTTTAAACTATTTTTACCATATCTTATTCTCATAGTTGATGACCCAGTTCTGATGACTCAGCTTATAGAAAGCCTTCCAGATTTACCTACTTGTGAGCTGGTGGACCCAGCTGATGACCAGACGCTGCCCCGACTGATCGAGGTCCTGGAAACGAGGCATCGTATCCGACAGATGATGACAGAACAGTTCAGTAAAAATGGTACGGGCCGTTTTTCTCCATCACACACAGTGAGAGCATTTTGAATTCCAGGATTAGGCTGTGAGAGCAGTTTGATTCAGTACAGCAGTGATGCATCAGTCTGAGTGTTTTCAGTATCTACATTTTTTTGTGATATGGGTTGTTTTCACAAATGAGTAACATGTTTCATTTAAATATAAATCTACATGTGCTTCTTCCTACAGCTAATACAGTGAAGTCCATGCTACAGCAAGTTGACAGCCAGCTCAGTGCAAAGGATCACTTCCTCCACGATCAACAGAGCAAACTGGGTGAAAAAGACAAAGTCATTCTCAGTCAGAAGACGGAGATAGAACGACTGGAGAAAAAGTCCAAAACGTTGGAGTATAAGGTGCGGTCTTCTCTCTACAACTGACGTAAAACACATGTTTGTGGAAATGTGTATTCAGTTATTATTTTTCTTTTAAATAGCGGCCTGCATTTAACTGCTTCTGTGCGTTGCTCGTCTTCAGATCGATATCCTGCAGAAGACGACGGACATGTACGAGCAGGACAAACGCTCGCTTCAGCAGGAGCTGGAGACCCGGGAGCAGAGGCTACAGAGCGAGCTGTCGGAGAGGAGGCGCATGGAGCAGCGCATGCAGGGCGTGGTGACCGACACTAGACTCAAGTGGGAGAAGGAGTGTGTAAGTAGAGTTACAAATGTTTGGAGCCATTAGGATATATCATGTATTGTAAATTATTTTTCTGCAATCAAATGGTAATTCGTACAATTATCAATCATATTTTACAATCACATTTCAAGTATGCATTGAGATCCCTACTGTTTGGAAACATTTGTATGGGTATACACACAAATTATGCCGCATTATCTACCTAAACATGAACAGTGCAATGTAATTATACCAAATTATACCAAACTCCGCTTGGTAATGTCCCTCGCATCATTCGTATACGTCTGTTATTCCAGTTGTGAGATACGAAACGATCAAATGAGACTTTAAATATTTTCTTGTCCGTGGTTTCTGATTAGGAGAGACGGGTGAACGCAAAGCAGCTGGAGATGCAGAACAAGCTGTGGGTAAAGGATGAAAAGCTGAAGCAGCTGAAGGCCATAGTGACGGAGAGCGGCAGCGGTGGCAGCACCCCCACTGAGCATCCAGAGAAGCCCGAGAGACCCTCCAGGGACAGAGATCGAAACATCCAACAGAAGAGGTCCAAGTCTCCGTCACCACTTCCTGTGAGTTCTTTATTTGCTGGTGCTGCATGTTTTGCCAATGTGCACCTTATTTGTCTGTCAACCCGATTGAATTTGCATGTTTCTAATCATGGTGATAATCGCGATCAGGAATCCTGACACGTATACGCTTACTGGTCACGTCACTTTCTTTTCTCCTGTGTGTGTTGCGCTGTTGTAAATTCATGTTAATCTGGAGCACCTAACATCCACAATACCTCATCCCTTTCAGGACTTCGGCCAAACTCCTTCCCACCAAAAGAAAGCCAGAGTTAGGGCATTTCAGGACCTCACCTCCACACCTTCCTCCTCCTCCTCCTCCTCTGACTATCCTTCAGTAGCCTCCAGCATCTCTAGGTGGGAGCAGAGGTTCCCTGTAGATTCAGGCAGCCAGAATAGGTTCCCCGGGACTCCCCGAACTCCCGCCCCATGCCACAGCACCAGCAGTGTGGGTCGCAGGAGAGGCCAGCGCGGGGCCCCAGCCACTGAGGTCCCTGCCACTACTCTTGTCTATGGACTAGACCTAGAGGCAGGCACAAGGGTTAGTGTGTGTTGAACCTTGACGTTCATCTCTGTGAGCCTGTAGTTTAAGCTTCATCTTGGTGTAGAACCGCATCTGTAATTCCAACAACTGTCGCCTTGTTTAGAAATGCATCGAGTAGCAGCATCAGTGTAGACTGGTGTGTCTCCTGTCCTCGCTCTTAGGCAGACCGATCTGTCATGCTTGGAAATCTTCTTGGCTTGCATCTTAAGGCTCATGAGTATTTACATGATGTTTGTAGATCTTTGTTTCTGGATTTTTTTTTCTTTCTTATACTTCAGTAGCACCATGTAAAATGGCATAAACATGGTATTGATGTTGAAATAAACACAAACATCTTTGTTTGAAAACAAAATACAAACACTGGTGAGTAATAATAGCAGCACCTTACTTATGCCTAACACTCCTCTGGGGGTCTAGGCCGTCGACAACGGTGCTTGGGCTTGAGCCATATAGCAGCACCAGTGTTGCTAATTTTCAAGTTATTGCTAGAATTTGCTCAATGAAACCAGATAATAAGTCGGCCAAACTTGGGTGTGGAAAAGATTGGCTTTTGTAATGGGTCTTTGCATTACAAGAACCATTTCCTATGCTACCTTTGTGCTTTGCATGCATTCTCATGACTTTCTTCACTCTTTAACCATCCATTAGAGTGCTATCACTTAATCTAAGGACGTCGTTTTCACACCTATAATTAGTTTACTCTGGTCTAAATCAGTTGATGGGTTTGTAAACTTTAAGATTTCCCCTTTGATTTGGTTCATTTTCACACAAAGGAAAACCCAAGTGAACTCCCAAGGGATCCAAAATTTGTCACTACAGACCACACTACAGTTCAGTCTGCTTATTGGCCAGATGTGTCTGAGGCAGGAGCAACAAAAGTAGATACAGGAAGAAGTTTTGGACTCTTGGAGAACACAGAATTTACATTCATTTCACAGCTAGTTGTTGATCCATGCAGATCTTTACACTTCTTTAGTACCTGCCACATTCCAGAATACAAATCACACATGGCTAGTTTTTTAAAGTAGCCCAAACATGTAAGATACACCTGGTAGTTGAGTCAGATCGAGGTCAGGTCACATTCACACCATGAAGAAACTGCTTAGTTCATCTGTATTGGTTCTGCACCTGAGTGCGATTACTGCGTTCACACCTGCACAAGTGAACCGCACCAAGGGGGGAAACGAGCCAGGGTTCAATTTAAAGTGACAAAACACTGCAGGTGTGAAAACACTCTTTGACAATGTGTATTGCTGGAAGACCGTTAAACTTTTAAATAAACTTTATTTCTGGAAATTTCTAAACAAAGTCTTATAATGCACCAACTTCCTGTGACTTCCAGTAATACATTTATTTTCCTAACAAGCTAACACCTTCTGGTGTTTCACCTTCCCTACTAACCCTGACAGAGTTTAATTGGAGTCACATGTGAATAACGTCCTGGTTTGTCTTTCTCACACTGGGATCACCAGACGGCTCTTCCAGTTCATCCAAAACACAGGCGTTCACACTCTGCCGGTGGGGAGAAATGGGTAGACCACAAACCACCTGATAATTTGGAGTTAGGCACTGTCATGCAGCCAATCATACCCAATGCAATCAAGGTGTCCACCCCGAGCGAGAAGGCTCTGTCTAAATCCCACAAGTATGTGCTTAGACATCAAGAGCTTGCCTCTGACGGGGAGATCGAAACCAAACTGATTAAGGTAAAATAAAAAACGTCACAAATTTTTGGTGTTTGATTTGGATAATTTTACTTGTTGCATGAATTTCACTTGATTACAGAATAGTGTTTTAGTGGGACACTCCTTTAACTATACTATTTACCTACAGATTTAATTCTGATAAACACTTTCTTCCTCCTTCTTTGTATTTTTTTTCTTTTTTTTCTTTTTTCTTCTTTGTTGTTGTTGTTTACACCTCGTTAGGGCGATGTGTTTAAGACCAGAAGTGGCGGACAAGCTGTGCAATTTACAGACATTGAGATTCTCAAACAAGAGTGCCCGACAGCACCAAGGTACAGAAATGTGTTCTATTTCTGCGTGCACAGAGAAATATGACTATAACACCAAAACATAGCAATTATTAGGTTGAGTCCTTAAAAACAACCGTCTTTGTTTCAGTCGCAAAAGACGATCAGGATCTGCAGAAGGACCGGCTGAAGTGGAGGACATAGAAAACAGGGTAAGCTCTTAAAAACCGTAAATACAACAACGAGCAAAAATGAAACTATGCTTTCTAATCACGGTTCAAACTTTCCCTCCCTCAGGCTCCAGTGGCTAGCACAAATTCATCCCATGGGTATCAAAAGTAAGCGCAAAGCATGTCTTTGTTTTCTGTACTTTAGATTTTGGTTTTCCGATTAAACTAAACTGTTCTTGGTTGTCTTTGTTTTCTTTTTTCTTTTTTTGTTTTTTTTTTTTTTTTTTTTTTTTTTTTTTTTTTTTTTTTTTTTTTTTTGTGTGGGTTGGGTGGTTTTTTGTGTGTTTTTGTGTGTGTGTTTGGTGTTTGGGGTTGGGGGGG
>VURO01049068.1:0-28345 GCA_015108175.1 Pelvicachromis taeniatus | reverse complement strand
AACCCGGGGGGGGGGAAAAAAAAAACCCCCCCCCCCCCCCCCCCCCCCCCAACAGGTAGTGGTTTAGCAAGTAGTGGTTCCAGACTTTTGCAGTGAATTAGGTGAAATGGCTTCACAATGGCTTTTGCTTTAGTTCCCTTACATTTTTTGGAGCAGTGTATATGCGTCCATATTCCAGCTGCCTTCAAAGAAATCCTACGACTGCTCCTGGTTATGAGTAGTAAACTGGATTTCAGATTGTAAAGTTGGTTTACCTCTACTTTATGAATAGGTGAAGTAGCTATAAATGAAGATTTAGGTCAACAGGTCATGCTGAAAGCTGGTGAGGGTTTCCCAGTATGTTGTCAACGCCTATTAGGTGGAGTAACTTGAGGAGACTCCGAGACCAACAGTAAAGTTTGCAGAGACAGGACTACAGAGATGGAACAGAACAGACATATGATTGGACAGGTCTTGTCCAATCAATTTGTGTCTGACTCTCTGATTGAAGGTCTGTGCACCATGCAAATGATGCAGTTCATCAATGGTGTGAACAGAGAGCGAGAGGAGGCTGTTATAATAAGAGGGTTGCTGGCAGAAGACAGACAGAAAATTGATTCATGCACTGAATCTGCAGAGGTTTCATTGTGGATCTCCAGACAGTGTCTGTGTGTCCTGACAAAGTGCCATTACTGCACTTTGCTTCCTCTTCTGCTCCTGTGTGTCTTTGTTGCCGGCTTGTCTTGTATGGAAAACGCAGAAAGAGGGAGGATTAAAAACAGCATTGAGCAGAGGCACACGGCCAAATGTGACCGTGTGCTTTGCTGCCATTAGCTTACTCGCCACTTCCCCAACATGCTGACTAACAGCCGCTGCAGTAATTACCTTCATTGGCTTAAAAGCGTAGATGCAGACAGAGAAGGGTCATGAGGCCAGTCTGCTCCCTGAACGGCTTTACCATGAGCCGGGGAGAGATAGAATAGAATAAAATCTGCACATTGAAGAAGTCTTTTTCTCGGTTTTTCCTTTTCCAGGAGATGTTCTGTTTTTTCACTGGCTTTAAAGGTTGAAATGTTCTGTTAAAGCAGCTTCTCCACTGTTCAATATCACCAAGTGCTCACAAACCACAAGGGCATGATAATTAAATAGGTATGAGTTCAATGATGGTTAAGCAAGGAAGTATTCACAGCACTTCTCTTGTTCCACATTTTGCCATGTTACAGCCGTATTCCAAAATGTATTAAATTCATTTTCACTACAAAATTTCACACACCCATAATGCTCGTAATACTCCGTTTAAATTCTTGCAAATGTATTAAACACATCAAAACAAAAGGCATTTTCGGATCTCTACAGAGATGTTCAAGTCTGGGCTCTGGCTGGGCCAGCGCAGTCACAAAGTGCTCCTGAAGCCACTCCTTTGTTATCTTGTTCTGTGTGATTGGGCGTCATTGTCTTAATGGAAGATGAATCTTCACTCTAGTCCAGGGGTGCAGATTATCATCAAGGGTGTCTCTGCACATCGCTGCATTCATCTTTCCCTCGACCCTGACTACTCTCCCAGTTCCTAATGGGGAAAAACATTCGCACAGCTGCCACCAGCATGCTTTACTGTAGCGATGACTGACTAATGCCGTGACTATGATATGTGAGGAATGGACCTGTCTGTGAAACCACAAGCTAATATGCTAATAAGCATACCGTGAGTAATCATGAGCAAGAAGAGTGATCTTCTTTTATGACACTTATTCAGTGACAACCTGTCACTGAATGTGGACAAAACCAAGGAGATGATCGTTGACTTCAGGAAGACTCGCTCCACCCACACACCACTCAGCATCCACGGTTTCATGGTAGAGACTGTTAACGGCATCAAGTTTCTGGGAGTTCACATCTCAGACGACCTCACCTGGACCACCAAGACCACCTCAGTGACCAAAAAGGCCCCGCAGCGTCTCCACTTCCTGAGAAGCGCGCCAACCTTCGTCCTCCCATCCTCACCGTGTTCTACAGGAGCACCATATAGAGCGTTCTGACCAGCTGCATTGCCGTGTGGTTTGGGAACTGCAAAGTCGGCGATCTCAGCCAGCTACAAGGTTAAAGCAGCTGCCAAGATCGTCGGAGCATCTCTCTCTCTACTGCAGGACATCTTTCACAAGCGCTGCATCAGTAAGGCCTCCTGCACCGTTCTTGACCCCTCACACCACTCACATGGACTCTTTTGTCTCCTTCCATCTGGTAGACGCCATCGCAGCATTGGGGCTCGATCCTCCAGACTGCTAAATAGCATTTTCCCACAAGCCATCAGACTTTTGAAGACTCTTGAGCTCTCCCAGTCTCCCCCCACCACACACACCCACACGAACTGTTGACTGACTCTATTGCACTCTACATACCACTGCCTCTGTAATGCAGATGCGGCTCTATGAACAATCCTTACTCTCAAGAAATCTTCTCACGTTTACAAGCTGCTACACTGGGCACTTATATCACGTTAAGGTCACTTTTTAAACTGTAAATTGTACATTTTTAAATAATAATTATTTCTTCTGATCCGTTCACCCCTAATCTTAAAGTGTTTCTTACCCTTCTTATATTAATTTGTTTATATTAATTTGTTTGCTTGTTGCACTGCTGTAACTGATGTAACTCTCGTCTCTCTATACACTGTCCTGTATATAGCGGAGATGGCAATAAAGTTTACTTTGACTTGATTTGTGTTTCCTGATGAGTTTATGACACTTATTTCTGCTCTTACCAAATGAGCGTATTTACGCAGAGGTCTGGGAAGACGGTGGTTTTCCCTTAGATTCCTATAGAACAGGAATATTTTTTGCCATCACACTTACTGCCCCCTTGTTACATTTAAAAAGAATACAAGTTTAAGGCACTTCTGTGTTGATTCACTTTTAACACCTGGAAGTCTCGACCATCTGTGGCTGTGTCAGGCTTATTATATCACAAACTACTTACCATATTCTATGACATTAATGAGGAAACTATTAGAGGAGTATATGCTATAGTCCAGCATGACGAGAAAGTAGAGTCAACTCTTTTACATATAACAAAGAAAGATTTAGCCTGGCATGAACATAACTGGGGATCTTCATGTTGTATTAAGTAATAATATTTTCCTATTTATTTTAATGCTTTAGTTCATCTATATAGAGTTGTTTTTTTTTTTTTTTGTGAAGACCAGCCAACGAGAACAGTAGGCAAACAAAATACGTGAGCTAGCGTAAGTTGAACAGCTAGCTTAATGGGATGAAAAGCGATCCAAGTCAGGTGGTGCTGCTCATGATCCATACACTGCTGTTAACCCAAGCACCTCAAAGGTGCACAGCGATATATACCAAATGGTATCCTGTATATCTTCCATTAGTAGCGCTGGCGTTAATTCAAAAAAATTATCTGGCCGGCCCGGTGTTTAAAAGAGACTAGCGGTTGTTGGAGACTGGCTCTTATTCCCTTCTCAGACAGAATTGTCATGGAAGTGAGCGGGAAAGAGGACCCTAAAAGAGGTTTTTAGACTGACGTGAAAAGACAACGTATTCCAACAGTTCCCAAATAATGCAGTTGCCAACTCTGCTACTCCTTTGCTCCAGAGTGTCTCTTTGTCTGTGGTAGCCTGGTGCACGAGTGGTGCTCCCCAAAATGCCCCCCCGACTCTCCTCAAGAGGAAGTAAAAGACCAGAAAATCACAGTTAGCAGGTTCGTTAGCCAACAGTTCCAGTCCAGTGTAATAATCCCACTTCGACGTTTGCTGGTCGTAGATGACAGCTGATTGGAAACAGCTGGTCGAGTGATGAGACGCGGGAGGACTGACGACAGCGCGGAGGAGATGTGAGGTTTTTTTTTTTGTTTTTGAGCGACATTCCAGTCACACTCCATACCGGTTGGTGACAGTAATGCACCATTCAGTTGTTTGCCAACCGCCAATACAATTTTAAAAGAAGAAGACAGCGCGGAGGGACTTCCGGGTCGATGGTCACTCGGCTACTATTGGAGACCGGTGTTTATTTGTCCTGACGTGTTTTCAAACCGGCTTTTATTAGAAACGGACGTCAATAAGAGACAGGCCACTAATGGAAAATATATGGTATTTGTGTTTTTTCTTTCAGCATAACAACATCAGAACCAATGGTAGGCGAATGCTCTTGTTTAATACCATCACATGTGGTAATCTCCAAATGCATACTGTGTCAGTAATCAAATTCTATAAGCAAACAGAAGAAGTCGTGGTGGGGAAACATCCATTGTTCCCATTTACTGCTGCGGGTGTTTTCTCTTTGAACATTGATGTGAATGAATGCATTGACATGAGTGACGCAAGTGAGTTATGAGTAGCGCCTCGAGAACATGCTCTAATGTTTATGGATGAGGTTCTGGGAATGAACACAAAGAAGCAAAGGAGTGCTGTGGCAAAAGGGCAACAGAGTGCTGGAAGAATGGACAGCTTTATCCTTTTTAGCACTAATCATAGAAAGACTTTGGTTTCCTTTGACTGTTTAATTGCAAGTAGTCTGTGGTAAGTTCCTTTACATATTCAAACAAGCAATTTCCAGTGACCAAAACATATATGTGTGGTCCGTTTATACCCACCCAGCTGATACCACATTGGTATGACTCTGACACCCTGCTTTTGGTTCACTGAAAGATATAAATCTATGATCACGGTTGACAAACATTCACATCCGTCATCAGCTAAATTTCCCCCTCAATGCATCACTTCAAACCCACCAGCCCTGTTAGCGCTGCACAAACACATTCTGCTGTGGAGAACACCCCTAAACACACAGTTCTGTAAGCAGATCCACACTTAGCCTGCTCTGTCTCCATCTTTGTCTGTGTGTGTCTCTGTCTCCCACTGTGTGTCAGCACTTTTGCTAATCCTCCTCCTCCCTGGCTTTTTTTTTTTTTATTTCTGTTGTGACACAATAGCAGCTAATCCCTCATAAAGTCACTTAGCTGTTTTCTCCAGACTGCACTGATACACATACTTTGGGCTCCTCTTGTGTGGCAAAAAGTTGCCCCAGCATCAGACCACATGATAGTTAGTTTTTAAGCCATGTTCGTCTATGTGAACTTCACTGCTCACTGTGTGAGAATAAAGTTGACACAATCAAAGTTTTCGCCATGTTGGACTTTGAGTGAACTGCTTTAGCTAGATGCAAAATCTGATGCCAAATCTAAACGACTTTCAGTTTGGATGTCTACCTCCAGTATTGGAGTGTGTGGAGTATCCATGATGATGGCTGATTTAATAGTTTAATTATAGTATCGTTCAGATTCTGAAAGTGCGTGCGTGTTTATCATGTGGCTAAATAGCAACCGGTCTCTGAAGTATGTGATCACTGCATCGGTGGCGTCGTGTGCCAACTGTGACATCAACACAGTCTCGTCAGTGTTTATATTGGTGCTTAAGGGCTCACTGGATCTACGTAGTCTTCTCCAGCACGGTAGGTGTCACCACTTGGCTAAAACCTTCCTGGTACAAGAGTAGATGTATTCTAAACAGCAAGCTGGCAACCTGGTGGCTGTTAATAACCCCCTGAGGTCTAAGTCCTCATCAGTGGTGACTCCAACGTGTACCCCAAACACGAACTCTAATTCTTTGTTTTGGAAGAAAGCAACGCAGGCGTGTCTGTTACAATGTTTACTTTTTCTTTCTTTTCAATGTCAAGACTTTGGATAACAGTTAATAAATGTCATAGGATTAGGGTTACAGTCATCACAGCTGATCACTTAGACTTCACACGAATAAGAGTTTAATGTTATAACAACCCTAAAAGTCTTATGATTGGTTGTTTTGAAGTAGATAAGGGTAAAGGACTGCAACTGGTTGTTTAAAAATATAAAATGGTAAAGCCATGTGTGGTCTCTAGCATTATTGTGACATGACTCAGCTTGTGCCTGTGTAAATGTGTAACCCTAGACATGTGTGGGTTATTCC
This sequence comes from Pelvicachromis taeniatus, assembly GCA_015108175.1. NCBI lineage: Eukaryota > Metazoa > Chordata > Actinopteri > Cichliformes > Cichlidae > Pelvicachromis > Pelvicachromis taeniatus. The sequence goes on along the minus strand of VURO01049068.1, from coordinate 22,413 downwards.
CCTAAACCAGCTGAGCTGAGGTTCCCAGCAGAAGTGAGAGGGAAGAGAAAAAGAACAAAGTTCCCCATCATTTCAATTCTTAGCTGTGGAAATGAATGCACACCATTTGACGCTGAAGTTGTGAGTCACTGGAGTGACTAAGTGATATTGGGGAGTCCAGATGGAGGTATGAGTGTATCCATGTAACCTGACTCATGCTAAGGTCATGTCTTTTCTGCCTGGTGAGGGATGCTGAGTACCAAAAAAGGGCAATGACAAACCAGAGAATGGTCACAGATTTACCTAAATGTATTAATAAATGAATGAATGAGTATTTTGTACTCTGGAATTAGATTTTAAATTAGATGACTTCATTATCTAGTTCTAATTTGAGACTCTGTAAAAACCTAATATTAAAGTACATGTAGTATCTTAGGTATAGGAGTCATCTCCTTGTTTGGCTGAGAGGGTCTAGTTCTTCTGTTCTTCTCCCAAGTCTTATTATCATGCAAGTAATAATTTTAAGTGACACATCAAAATTTAATTTTTTTTTTCTTTTTTCTAAAAAACACACATTTTGTTTTATCCCAAAGCAGGTTTACGTTTAGGTTTTGGGGCAAGATTTGGGATCTTCACTGATGGCGATTTAGACCTCTGATGGTTAACTGCTTAACATCCACGATGTCGCTGCAACCTGTTGGTTTTGGTTTTGTTAGAGTTGCATGTTTAATAGGCACATTTTCATGAACTGCATGTCATACACTGAAGTTTTCACATTAAAATGTTTAAATTGGAATGCTTCAGTCAGGGCACAATCTTATGAAAAGGCATGGACAGCGTGACAAAGTGGGAGATGGTAAAGGAAATAAATACCATAACAGGATGTCACTTAAGCCTTAATCTCTTTGGTTCTTGGAAAATGAAGTTACTTCATACCCCATCTTTCAGTGGACAGTACTGACAAAACCACCTAATGTGTGAACATCACATTATGGATGCCAGCCACAAGAATTCAGATAGTGTGTGGTTTTTGCTTGAAATGCTTCACTGCAGTATTATGAATGCAGCTTCAGGCGTTGACAGTTTGTCCTGGTGCATAAACTCGTCCAACAGAACGTTTTTTTTAAAAACATTCTTAGTCTTTGGCCTAATAGCTGCCTTCTCTTTTCCTCTCAGCTCTTATGTACAGTTGTGGTCGATATCTCAGCTCGGGTTTTGACCACATCCAGCACAGATGACCAGCCCATTCTTTCACAGCGTCACTATCAGCACATCGACCAAGACACAGGCACCCAGCTGGTCTGCGATAAGTGCCCCGCTGGCACCTATGTCTCCAACCACTGCTCTCCAACGTCTGTGAGGGAATGCAGCCCCTGTCCCAAAGGCACATTCACACGGGGAGAGAATGGAGTTCAGCAATGCCATCGTTGCAGGGATCCTTGCCCAGCTGGCTTTATCGAGAAAGCGCCTTGCACGGCCACCCAGGATCGAATCTGCACGTGCCCACCCAATACATTCTTGATAGGGGATGGTGGTGCAGTGTGTAAGCCCCACTCCCTGTGCCCCCCAGGCAAGAGGGTGAAAAAGCAGGGCAGTGAGAAAAAGGACGTGGTCTGTAAGCCGTGCTCTGAGGGGACTTTTTCAGGTGTGGAATCGAGCGCAACGCAGTGCAGAAATCACACAGACTGCCAGGTTCAGGGGCTGCTGCTGCTCACACCAGGGACTAGAGAGAAAGATAATATCTGTGGACCCCTTTCCACAGCTCCGCCCTCTACCTCCACCACTGCATCAGGTGGCTCAGCACAGGCTGTGCTTGTACAGGATCCCATTATGTCTTCAGTCTTTCCAGCACCCCTGGCTGGACCTGCACATAAAGGTGAGGGACGGGAATTCTGTTTCACATTTTTTTTATTTGAACTTGTATAGTGTTCAGCTTTAAACTGTTTTTTAATGTTTCTTTACATTTATAAAAGTTGCATTTTTTAAACATTTTCCATTTCAAATATATGTTATGGGTTTCCTGTAAAATTTTAAAAGTGGAATTTATTGTCTCCTCCGGTATTGCCTTGCCTAAATGCCTATTCGCCCAAAAGGTCTGCTAATCATAATAATATTCCTATTAATAATATAATAACAATAAACAACTGGCTTGCAAGGAAGGTGCCACACATTAAATGTGACACAGAAAGCAAGGCAGAATTAGCCAGCAAGCAGCTACACTGAGAGGCTCGCAAGTTATTTGAGTTAGAAGGTAAACTTAACGTTAATGTCAGTCAAAAGTCTCTTTTTTGGAGGGAAATTGTTATTATAATGATAAAAATAACAGTTATAATTATTATTAGTATACTTAAAATATGAAAAGCAATAACTTTGTTTGTACAGTACCTTCAAAAAGCACACAAAGTGGTTTACAGGAGTTTCAATTCATTGAGGTACCTTCACTTGGCTTTCTTCTGGCTTAGGTTAGCTGTTGCTGGTTTGCCTACTAATAGAGTGGGAGCATGTAGGATGCACACATAAATTAAACTTAAATTAAAAGTCCTTATTCTTTTTTTTTTATGAATTATTGCTTAGAAATTCCCAAAGGGAATTCATCTGTAGGCATGGAAACAAACTAGTGCACGGTCTGTTTCACAGTAATACCGTGAAGATGTCCAACACCAGGTCTCGTTGTGTCTTTAACTGCGTCTTCGTCAGCTGTGATTCATTTAGTAAGCCAGTCATTTCTCCGAACCAACCATCCAAAGTCAGTATACTCCTCCCCTGGGTCAGCCCCCCCACATTTATAATACTGTCACTGCTGTTTGTGTTGGCATGGGATCGATGGCTTCACAGCCAGTTAATCTGAACCCATCTGTGCTGCAGTGGGGGGGGGGGGGGGGGGGGGGGTTACATACTCATGGTTGTTCATTTTCACCTGTCTCTTATTGTCAGTAGAAGTAAAAGGGCAGAGGACCACCTCGTTCTGGGAAGAAAAGGAGCGGAGATTGAGTTGTAGTGGGCGTGTACACTAAAACGTCATAGCACAGTGCTAACAGAAGCGATAAAAGTCTACATCAACTAGCTATATGGGGTGTATAACAAGTCAGCATAGACCCTTTTCCCCCCGCCTTTTTAGGTACATCACTAATCTCCTAGCAACCAAATACGAATCTTAAACTCGTATATGGAGACATGAAAAGGTTGTAGAGGTCTTGGAAAACAACGATCATCGCAGTACTTATGGAGGCAGAGAGTGATTTGATTCAGGATATGATGATCTTCAATCTGTTGCTCACCGTCACATTTTTTTTTGGCGTTTAGAAATGATTTACTGATCAAACATTATACAGCCGATCAACAGTTATTTTGAGCCTGAATGAACAACTCGTAGACATTCTGTTGTTATTAAAGTTAAAAGTCAGCACCTAATTTTTTTTCACCAACATTTAGATTTTATTGCTTTGTGAAAATATACCCTTATGTGGATTTAGTTAGTGTTTAACGCTCACGCCATGTTATAATGGTGCAGTGTGTCCGTGCCAGTCCAAATATCGGACTGATTTTGAGGATTTGTCCTACATAAACAGAAGCTAGTTGCTTCTGCGAGCAGCAGATTGCTGACACACTGATGGTCAATACTGGTGAATAGTGCACTGATATTGATTGATCATTAGTTCGTTCCAGTGTCCACAAAGCACTGCTCCACTTTTATGTCAAACACAATGCTAATTGTTCTTCTACCACTTCAACAGATCACAAGCAGTTTTTAAGTTATCTTGTCTGATTAGTCCCCTCTGCTTTTTTAGTTTAGCACTGTTCCTCCACCCAGGCTGATTACATTGTCCCTCACTCCTTAATTAATGAACAGACTGGGATGAGCAATTTAGAGTTCATCTGCTCTGTGATAACAAGATGGAGCACAGCTTTTTTTTTCTTTTTTTTTTTTTTGCAAAGCAGGAGGAGGAGAAGGAGATCAGGGAGAAGTTTGCAGTTAATTTTTCATGGATGATTTACCCATTGAGGGAAGTCAGTTGTGTTCACACCAAGTACGACTGACACAATATTCAGCAGCGCTTTCACAAAACATCATTACTTCTGTGCAGATCCTTTGGAAAGCTTTGTCTTTTCAGGCTTCTATGTTGGACGGTATTATTTCATTTTCTTCAGTTGAAACTCACTCGTGCGCCTAATGTAAGAACAACATTTGAAACTTTCTGTTTGTGCACCAAACTATACTAATTGGAGATGCTCAGATCAGAAGTTCTGTGGCCATTTCTTTTTTAGTGTTGTGTACCCTAATGTGGGCACATCACATCTGTCACTCATTTGCACTGGTTTGCAATTTGTGCACACTATTATTATTAGTATGCTCAACAATGACTCTAATGACCACTGCCTGGAGAAAAAAAAAAGAAGAGATTTTGACCCCTGTGAACATCTGCAGACCCAGCAGTTTACAGCGGTTTATAAGCTTGTTTGAAATAGATCACAGCTTATTGGAAGTCATTTGTAGATCGGGGTAGTCACAAGAACCTTTTTCCAGTATGTTAAACCTTTCTTTGACAGCTACCTAATGTTGCTGAAAGGCTCTTTTCATCTTCATGAATAAGCAGATTGTAATAACAATTTTAAAAAGGTGTACACAGCCCATTCAGTGATGAAGAAAGTCAACAAAGGACAAGGATTAGAAGGGGAGGTGACTTCTTCTGTTTGTGCCAGATTGCTTGGATGGATTAAGGTGTTAGGATCCCCCTCCCGTGATACCTTCTGTATTTGTTGTTGGAGTTAGACAAATCTCCCAAGTGATTGAGTTTAATTCCCTCTTTCTCTGTGTCACTTTTGTCTGTCATCTGCTACTTCTATAATATGCTTGTTGCTTGTTCTGTGTCTCCATCAATGTCTCTGCCTCTGGACACAGATACCCACAGCCAGTCAGCAGCCATTCAGCTGAGGGATTCCCAGGGCGGAAAAAGCCAGCGTACAGAAGAGCACCTCACAAACTATCCCGGCACTCCCACCCCACCAAATCGGACTCCAGTCCCAGGGCCTAACAAGAGGGCAATGGAGGGTCTGGGGACTGAAGAAGTATTCAAGGTTGGAACAAGCATAAGCAAGATTAATGGACAAGGTAGCGGAGGTGGGGTCTCCAGCTACTACAGGCCAACTCGCAGGGGGTTCCCAAGGCCAAGCACCCATAATCACTTTGACATAAACGAGCACCTGCCCTGGATGATTGTACTGCTGCTGTTGCTGGTGCTGGTGGTGATCGTAGTGTGTAGCGTGAAGCGGAGCTCTCAGGTGTTGAAGAAGGGCCCTATGCAGGACCCGAGCAGCATCATGGAGAAGGCAATTCAGAAGAAACCACCTGCACCACCAACTCAAGCCAGAGAGAAGTGGATCTACTATTCCAATGGCCAAGGTAAACCTCCTGCACCTTTGATTTCACAACTGTTTTTCAGCTCAGATAGAAACACACATGTTAGATCTTCAGAAGAGTCTCTAAGACTTTGAAAATGCACACACTCAATTATTTTGACAACTTTGGAGTTGGTGCTGAAGTTGTGGAGCATAAAAATCTATCTCTATCATGTCTCTTTGTTTGAGGGGTTAGGAGTTAGGGTCATTCAGTAAAAGTTCAGCGACATGGATGAATAAAGGGAGAATTAATCATTTGGTGTGAATTTGGGGGCTTCAAAGTTAAACTACTCCTAACCTTTAATCAACTGACTGAAGAAACTACCAAAGGTCTTTTGTAAACTCAGCATTGTTTCCACTAATGCTCTACATCTGCAGCTCACAGGAGGCTGCAGACTCTTAGTTAATCAGTGGATATCTCAGGCTGACGTTACAGTACGTGAACTGCGTAGAACCATCTGTTGATGTTATTGGATCTCTGTTGGTATCTGACCCAATCAGACACATGGTGTGCAGGGCGGTGGTTACACAAGCGAGGACACGACATTGTTACACAAACCTGCTGTCACAAATCACCCCCAACAGGTGCTCAGGTCGCCTTGCTGCTCTTATTTCATCTCAGTGCATCTTCCTTCCCCTTTTCTCTTATTTACTTTTCTCTTCTTTATTGTACTTTCTTTGTCTTTCTTTTCATTTCTTGTACAAATTTCCTGCTGTTTGTTTCATTTTTGTTTTTTTTCTCCCCCTCATTCACTGTGTCTTTAACTCTTCTTGTGTCTTATCTTCCCTGGTGTAAACCTGCCTTTCTGTTTGCTTTTAATCATATTGCTACCTTCTCATTTCCTTTTTGTTCTTTCTTTACTTGTTTTTTTTTTCTTTTTGTTGCTTTCTGTTTCCTGTCAACTCTCAGCCCCTTACCCTCCCCTCCACAGTTTCTCATTGCCACTCTCTGTAGCTATCAACAGGTAGAAAACCGTCACATTCAGCACAGCTCTTCATTTCACACTGACTCAGAACAACAGACCCAAACTCAGGGGACACCTCCTAACAGAGACACTCAAGTCTCAAGTTTAGAAATCTGTGTATGTAACCGTGTGTGTGTGTGTGTGTGTGTGTGTGCGCGTGAGCCACCCGCTACCCTCTGTCTGCTCCCTCATTGACTGACCACAGAGAACTGGAAAAATCTGGTTTCGGCTGCATCAGAGTTGTTGTTTGGTTGGCTAGGAACATTAGTGGGTCAATCGGGTCTTATACAGAGTGACAAAGAGATATATGGAGAGAAGGAAATGAAGAGGGAAAGTGAGATAGTGCTGGAGTTGTGTGTGTGTGTGTGTGTGTTTGACACAGGAAGTGTTGTACTGTTGCTGGCTAACCACATTGGGCTTTCCCTGCTGTTACTTAGCAGCCCAGATACTTAAGATGCCTGTTATAGAAAGGTAGGCAGTTTACAACTTTACAACTCCCGGCTTTACCAGCATGATAAACGTGATTGTCTCGAGCCAAACATTTTGGGCTTGTTATCATAAATATAAGTAAAAACATTCAGCAGAAGTGGGCACTTATGAATTCTTTTATGTGTTTGCTGTGACACAGATCAGTATTTCTGCCTTTTGTTAACCATGGCAGCTTCATACTGTGGTGAGTTTAATATTAGATTAAATTAATGTGGTGCTTTCAGCCTATTGTAACGCTAAGAGTGAGGTACAGATGAAACTGTGCATACAAAGTGGGCGAGGCGAGAGCCTCAGTTATACAGGTAAAATATAAAAATCTGTCTTTCTTTTAGAATATATGGAACAAATAGCTAATAGCAACAGTAGGCTTATTAGATACTTTAGCTAACTTCACAATTGTAGCATTTGTATGAAAACAAAAATCCTCTGTTTTTTGGCTTAAAGAGGGAGGGGCAAAAATGGCACCTGAGTGGCGGAAGTCACTCAGGATTATTGTGAACTGTGGATCATGCAGATCTCCTGTAGTGGAATCTAAGAATTTAAATAATGGAGCTCCTCATTTTGGAGCTTGTTTGTCTTTGTTGGATGTGCAAATAAGCAGTTAATTGGTGAAGTTTGTCATGTTAACTTTATAAGGTAATAATAGTATTGTGTTTACAGCTTGTCTTGATTCTGCCAAGTGACAAAAGAAAATGAAGAAACAAAAAAAACAACAACAGTTAATTGTGCCGCATGTTGTTTTGTTTCATTTGAAATGGGTCTAAGATCAGATCACTTTTCACAGGAAATGATCTGGACTGTGTTACCGCAACGTTTCTCATTCCTGGATCCCGGAACCCAGTAGGGTTACTGGTGCTTAAACCGAACAAGGCAAACATTGTATTGACATGGCATCATGAATACAGCTTAGTCTTCTTAAAGTAGTGCTGACAGATAAAGAGCACCTGCTGGGATAGGTGGGTGTCAGAATCTACAACAACAGATGTCTCCTAGTATTCAGTTCCTTAATGCGGGACTATGGGCAAATCATGTGGAAAAATTACTTGATGAAACTCATTAAACACATTAAAGTGAATGAAGACTGGCTTTCAAATGAACCTGTTTAAATGATGCTGTGTTTTTGTGCATTATGTGTGTGTTCTCCTGATTGGATGAGTAATCCAGTGCCCATGTGTATGTACTTAGGTGGAGATATATGTATACACATGCAACCCCCAAATAGCCACTTTACACTGCTATTTACTCTCTGGAGCTTACAACAAAACAGCTTCTTAATACTTCCAAGGTGTGTGGCTGGCTTTGCTTCAAGGTTGTAATGCCCCTTTACTAGGGCCGTTAAAGCATTTGTGCAATAAAGAGAAAAAGAAAGGGAAACGTCAAAGCACAGATCACACACATACAGTGTTTGGCATTTGGTTAGGGCTGGCCAGGAAGTAGTGAAATGTGCTACTTCTCCACAGCAGGGGTTGAATGGGGCTCTCCAGGGCTGCAGCCTAGATTTGTGTTATATGGGATCTGAGAAATGTATTTGTTTTATGAAACAAAGGCCAGCAATCAAATGAAATGAAAGTCAGCAAAAATGCTTCGTAAAAATTAGGTTGAACTTAATCTTATTCCAAAGTTATTCCAACTTTTCAGACACCTAGCAGTGTCTGAAATGACCTTTCAGATTGTGGTTTTGGTTTACAGAGTGATTGGCCCAGTGTGCAGAAGTCAAAAAGAAGGCTTGTGGTCTAACTGCTAGTACAAATTCTATGCGGCGTTTGTGAACACCTAAGAGTATAAATTCCTGTAAGGCATAGCCCAAAGTGTGTGCTAATCCCATTCATTCATTGTTTTAATTATGCAAAAAGACACAAATGAATGACGGAGATCAAGGACGTAAGATGCGACCAAGAAGATATGTTTTGATTAACAGTTCCATGGATTTTTTGCCTGTTTCATCTCTACTTGAAATGATCTTGAATTAGTTCACAGGGATATACATTTCATACAATCCTGGCTCAATCTTTTGCCAGGGTCTCCAACACAAGGCACTTTCAAACCACAGGAACCTTCTCCTATAACTTCTTGAGTTAAAAGTTCACTGTCCTTCTATGTCTGTGCTACAGGAACTAGGCACTATCAAAGTTCTTAGGAACCCTTTTTTCAGTATAGGTATTCTTGCACAGAAGCAATGTGCCATAGAGGTACATAAAGACTTGGCACTTGGGCTCAGTCACAGAGACCTAGAGAACAGTCAGTGACCAACTGGGAACCACTGGTTACCAGCTTCCAATAGCTGCTCTTACTTGCTGTGAAATTGACTGCTAAAACTCTGTTCACGCAGGACTAGAGATCAGTTGGCACCTATCTGGTAACCAATGGTTAGGAAAAATGCTGATTCTGCAACTGGTTGGTGAGTGGTTGCTGGTAGTCTCTAGCATGGCATTCAGAGTTGCAATGAAAACTGCCTTGTGATTGCTTTGGTTGCTAGCAGGTTGTCGCAGTAAATTGTATTTTGCGTGGAAAACACAGTTTTGTCTGCAAATACTTGCAAACTACTTTCCAAGTTGTAGTGAAAGACTGAAAAATGTGGAAAAAAATAGAAATGGAAAATGTTAACCTCCAAAGTAAAAGCTGTGCCGATTGAAATGTCTATGTCTATGCAATGAAAGAATTACAGCGCAATGTTGAGACGTCAAAGAGAAATCTTTGCTTTATCTCTCAGTTTGATCTGGAAGGAGCTGCTCCGATACAGCTTCACTGTTTCATCTGTACCAGGTGTAGCATCATAGCATTTCAGCAAGTGGATAGCGCTACAACTTGAAACTGCAACTCTGTTCATTCCACTTGGGCAGGTTGTAGTTGCCGGGCTAACAGCTTTAATGGTTGAAACCCTGCCTTTGCAACTACGTTTTCTCCGTTGTCAGCAGATAGCTTCTGTCAAGACATTCATCCATTTATTGTGGTTGTTGTTGTTGTGCCAACCAGCAGTTGGCTAATACATCACTTTAGCATTCCTATTTGTGATGCAAATGCAAACAGAAGAAAACTCTTGCTTATATACAGTTTTTGGGAACTTCAACACTGATCAGATAACCCTGGAAGTCTTTGGACTGAAACGTGCTTTTTGACACTGCATAATGAAACTGATATGTGTTCCTGTCATCGCTTGTGTTCTTTGAGTACGTAATAATGTGAAGTAATGTGATTATGTTTCTCATACATGGTTTGTTGCTTTATCAAAACTGCTCTTTCCAATCGGTCCAAAACAGCTGTGACATTTAGTGTATGCAGTTTTTGGTGATGGCTTACAAACATGGAAAAACACACATTGTATTCCTGTAAGATGACATCAAATAAAGGCACGCTGCACTTAGTGTGGTTACCAGCCATATTATTTACAACCTATATTTCCAAAGTAAGTTGCACACTGTTGAGGAAAACATGAAGGAAAACAACATTCTAACTACCCACCATCCTTCCTCATTAAACATCCACACCGTTAATAATGCCAGGTTCCACATCCAAGCCCAGTGGGGAGTCATGTGTTAGAATATACTTTGTGCAGTAACAGGGTGGGCTGGGGTAGCCTGCTCTCTGTTCAGCCTGGGATTGATTGTGAAGTAGAGTTTGAGGGGTTTGTTGCCTGGTTGGAGGTACACAGTTCCTGTTGCGCTCCCACACAGCCACATAAACATTTCACTAATTTATTGTTTTGTGTTCCTAAATTGGAATGAACGTGAGAGGACTATGTGATGTGATTAATTCAACAGAATGGTATTTGCAAAGATGCTGACGCACACGGCACCCTGCTTCACATCATGCTACACACAATAACGGCACAGAGGTGAGACAACCTGTTGGATCTAGTGTTTGTTTTCCCCAATTTCCCAATTCTCAGTTGGGTTTTAAGGAGTTTCCTTGACCATGTTCTGTAGCAATATCATCAGTAATCTGGACTTAGTGTATGTCCAGGTTCTTGAGAATTCTTGAATTCTAAAATTTTGAGAGTAAACTACTCAGATTATGCTTATATGTTAATAAGCAGAAGTGGTGTCATTGGTATTGCAATCAGGTAAAAATATTCATTTTGTCCAAAATCATGCACAGGTCAACATTTATGCGATATATCATCCATCCGTTTACTTCCGCTTATGCTTTTCAGGGTCGTGGGGGGTGCTGGAGCCTATCCCAGCTGTCTTAGGGCGAGAGGCAGGGTACACCCTGGACAGGTCGTCAGTCTGTCGCAGGCCTAACACATATACACAGACAACCATTCACACTCACATTCACCCAGTGGGCAATTTAGAGTTTCCAATTAATTTATCCCCACTAACTGCATGTTTTTGTACTGTGGGAGGAAGCCCGAGGACCCACACAAACACGGGGAGAACATGCAAACTCCACACAGAAAGGCATCAATTCCTGATGGTGGAATTAAACTCAGGACCTTCTTGCTGTGAGGCAACAGTGCTAACCACCGTGCCACCGTGCTGCACATGCAATATACATTTATGTTTCACTGTGACCTCTGTGAATTATTGTGTCATTCAATTTTACACAAATATCCAACAGGATAAAAATGGCAAAGTGATGATATTTTATCTTCATATTTTCTGTTCCAGGGTCCTTAGCATGTAAAACACTAATTTGATTGTCAATTATCAGTTTCTATGAAGTTGGTTTCAACAGTAACTCAGATTTAAAAAAAAATAAAAAATCTGACTCAATAGGAAAGATTTGTACATTTGTAACTTCTTGTAATTATGCATAGCAAGTTTTGAACTTTCATTGATTTAGAACACAACATTAAAAACAAATCTCACACAACTGTTAATCAGTGCTTTTGACCACTGGAGGAAGAGAAATGGGTAAAACAACTCCTTCCATCCTTCCAGCCATTCATGCAAAAATGAAACCCCTTCTTAACCCTGTGAGGTCATTAGTGATGACGGTAAACTCTAACTCTGTGGTATCAGAATACAAATGTACAGATTTTTCCACTAAAGTCTTGATAATTACAGGACAAAGAAAGTAATCATGCTAACTCTGCAGTCTGCACAGTAAATGTCGTTGGGAAAGATACTAACCCCAAATTTCTCTCTGATGAATCAATCAGAGTATGAATTTGTGTGAATGCTAGATAGAAAACATAGAAAAAAGTGCTTGTGTGAATGAAGAAAGTTGCATAGAGAAGATAAAAACCAAAATATAGAGTACATGTAAACACATCTGCCAACTGACATAGTAAATCGCGAGACCTATGTAGGTCATTTAAATGTGTCCAGCTAGCTGTGGCAGTGAGGCGAGCAGAGCAGGGGGATTTCTCGTCTGTTGCTGTGTTTTATGGCCAGCGATGTGGATGAGAGTTGACAGGCTCCCGGCCCAGAAGGCTGGCACGCGAGGTCCTCTGGCTGCCTCCAGCATTTATGTGACTGTATTATCCTTGAGTGTAGTAGGGGATTGAGTGTATGCATGTATATATGGGTCCATGTGTGCTCCTTTTCAGTCATGAGTGTTAAAGCCTTTTGGAGCGGGAAAACCTTGTAAAATGAGGTCAAATGGAACTGGTCTGGTCACTTCTTTATTGGGTTAGTTTAGAATTAGGGCTCTGATATCAGCTTAGATTTAGCTTCATGGTTTATATTAAAGTTCAGGGCTGGGGTTATGGGGAAAACAAAGAATTTGTTTTGGGTAATGAAAGGGTTCAAGATTTCAGATGGAAAATTAGAGTAAGCACGTTTTTCTCTGTAAACGTGTACAGACTTCACATGCCTGCGTATACCTGCTTCTTGGCTTGCGTGTTCTTGCATCTTTGTGTGTATATGTTTATATGCACGTGAGTGTGTGTATGTAGGTGCTAAGCCTTCAAGTACTATCGCTGGCTAAAATCCTTTTAATCTCTCTGCTCCAGTGTCTCTAAATTATCCCAGATTTATGCAATTTGCTGTTAATCAGGGATCAACTTGATGCTTATCAAAAGTGGAAGAATTAATCCTTTGTTGATGCTGTGATAATGTAGTACAAGATGCTTCAGTGGGTAAAATATGGTTTTGTTGTAACTGTGACAACCCATCTTCCTCCTGCAACATTTTTTTTCATTCATTATTATGTAATTCAACAAACGTCATTATTGCTGGAGACTCCAGTAGTTTTCAATCCCGCACTTCACTGGTCAAACTCAACAGGTAGCTCAACAATTTAGCATTCTGTTGACATATTAAACAACATATTTGTGTTTTAATAACTAATCAACTGTAATTTTTAATCAAATGGATACAAAAGGACAACTATAACAACTTGTAAATAGATGTAGAACAACACCAAGTCAAAAATATTTAATTTATAGATCTCCTCTTCCCACTGTACTCATTTTAAAAAAATAAAAATAAAATAAAAAGCAAAAAACTACCTAAATGCAATTAGTGCATCTGTGACAGCCTGGTGCAAAGCAAACAATATTACTAGTATTCAACTTGAGAAAATCTGAATGATTATGTGTGTTGAACTGATTGCAAAGATCAGACCTTAACGTGTCAGCAGTCTGTGCTCATGTAAGACTGCAATTATTTAGAAACTTTTGACAATCTGTGTGAGAGTGGTTGCACTCTGTCTGAGTCTTTGGAGACCAGTTGCCAGGCGACTGGCGTACCTTGCGACTGAGTACCGTCATGCAGATGTTGAGGGTGTTGCATGCCATACCTCTGGGTGCAGTCGCTAGGCAACCACCATCTTTTCCTTGATGCAAGGGGAGGAGGTTGCCATCCTATTTTTTACACCGTGACTGAGCAATAAAACTAATCAATTTGTGAAAACAAAGTCAAATAAAGAATAAAAGTCCAACGAGAACTTAAATCAATTAGCTAGCTAATAAAACTATGACTTTTTCCAACCCCCGCCAGCCAGCGAATGTGGACTTTGTGGGTCCTTAAAAAGGGATAATTCAAGGACTATAACCAAAGACCACTGCCATTGTGAGACGCAGATGACATAAACCAATACAGCAGTATTTGCTGCACATTATGTCAAATTGCACAAGTGGCGTGCATGTTAAAGGACAGAGCAGCTTGTGTAAAACCTTTGCTTAGTAATGGTTTCTTTTTAATATATAGTTAACATGAGTTTAGTCTGTTGTACAGCATAAAGCCTAGATACTGTTGATTTCAGGAACAAAATGGTCAGTTACTCTTCAAAGAACCACAAACCTCATAACCAGGTTAAGAGATTCCTCTTGACCTAACACTTCTTGTTGTTGTAACAGGAAGGTGTGACATTAAAACTACATCTGTACACGCGCACACACAAAACAAACACGCACGGCAAACAAAACATGGGAGTTACTGTGTATTTACCCCACAAACAGATGAGGCAGCGTTTAGGTTTCATTGTCAAGTCACATAAGAGTGAAAGTGGAGCAGAGAGAGGCAGCAGTGCATGTCTGAGGGAGGCCGTGAAGTACAATGTAAGGCGTGAGGCTGTTGGACAGAATTTACTGACACTCGCTTATGGCACCTCAGCCAAAGTCTGCTGTGTATCCACGGCAGATTGCTTCAGGAATGACAGCTGTCAGTGCAGCTGTGACTGGTTGGTATTAGTTAGAATAGAATAGAATAGAATAGAAAGTACTTTATTAACCCCCTAGGGGAAATTGTTGCATCACAGCAGCAAAATGGGAAATGTACACACATACAAATAAAATAAAATGTACACACATAACAAACAAAAAATAAAAATAAATAAATAAAAGAATTATGTGTATATGTATGTATGTGTATATATATGTGTTTATGTGTGTGTGTATATATATATATATATATATATATATATATATATATGAGGGAATGGCACACAGGAGGGAGACACAGCTGAACCTAATGCAACATGATGAGACAGGGAGGAAGTAAAACAGACTTCACTGACACAGGACACAGATTGTCAAAGTAAAACAGGAAATACAAGACAGACCTCAAGACACATAAGCTTAACGCAATGACCGGGGAGACATAGGGAACATGGCGACAGGGTTGACATGAAATGAGGGACACAGGAAAAGCACAACACGGAGATGCAGACTTGACTTCAGATGCATGTGAAGACAAGAATGACCTCACAGGGGAGGAAACACAGAGGCAAGACCAAGACTAGAAATACTGTTCTTTCTCCATCTTTTGGTGTTTCAGGGGTGGATATCCTGAAGCTCGTGGCAGCCCAGGTGGGCACGCAGTGGATCGACATCTATCAGTCGCTGGCTAACGTCACCGAGCGTGAAGTGGCTGCCTTCTCCAACGGCTACTCTTCTGATCATGAGAGGGCGTATGCCGCGCTGCAGCACTGGACGATCCGGGACAGCGATGCCAACCTGGCCAAGCTGATCAACGCCCTGCACCGGCAGCGCCGCATTGACGTGGTGGAGAAGCTCCGCTGTGTAATGGAGGACAACCCACAGGTAGGTCTAACTGATGTCGGGCACAGACACTCTAATGCCCCCCCATCCTGTTTTCACAGAGGATATCTGTAACGTTGCTGTCTTCATATCTTTTCCATCAGAAGCTCTGTAATACAAACTGCTTTCTGAATGTCTCTTCTACTAACAGCTAATCTTGGAGGACATCTTCCTGATATGTCCCTCTGAGTCGATCCCTCCGGGTTCCTTCACTTGGACAGAGCTGATATCTAAACAGCACTTGCACATGGTGCTACAACCTCCCTCTGCGTACTCGTTAGGATAAGTGAATTAGTGAGGAAGTGGTGTGACTGTGGATGAGATTTCAGTCTCTTTGAGGCCAGGATGAAGTGCCCAGCACTGTGTAAACTACTGCGTGGGCGGCAGTTCATTGGAGCTTTTAGGTTATTTATTCGTTTATGGTGTCATTTGTAGCCTGTGTCTAAAATGCACGATAGTACTTAGTGTTTAAAGTCGAATGCTGTATTATGTGATTTAAAACATGTTAGATGTTCGCAGGATTATCAGAGTATTTACAAAGCTTTGAAGGAGTAGCCTGCTAGCGTGCTATAGCTTAGACAACATCTGGGGTACATTGGGCCTGGAGAAAAATGCTTTTTTCAGTGGTGTGTTGAACGTCTTGTGCTATCCAAGCACCTAGCTTAGCATCTTTCCTTCGCACAGTTGCTGTTCAGTGTAAAAGTCTTGAGGCATGCATTTTTTTTTTATGTTTATAGTTCTATATATGCATGTATGTTCTTTATATTTTGCTAAAAAAAAATGCGAAATAAATCATTAATCTTTCCAGGCCTCTGGTGCGCTACAAATACTCTCTGTGTTAATGATCTTTGGTTAAACCCCAGAATACTACCGCATTTTAATAGTAATAATTTCTAAAAACTTTTTTTCCACTATGTTGAAATGCAAATAATTTAAAGCCGTTTTTATTTAAAACAAGGCAACTTAGCATTTGATATACAGTAACTGAACTAAAGAATGCAACAGAGTCAAAGTCAGACTAAAGAACAAGCAAAAGCATCACTAACCTACCTTTCATTGTTAGTTATCCAAATTCAAAGCAAGGGTTGATGACTACAGCTTATAAGTAGTTGTACCTGACCACAAACCGCTGACTATTTTTTATGCACAGTACCGCATGGTAGCTGGAAAGAAGTGAAAACTGCCTGTCCATTCTCATTTTTATGAACCGATTCTATAGGGAGCGAGCAACCATACTCTTATGTCACCTTGCCGTTTTTATGGAAGTTCCCGTCTCTCACTGGCATTCATGAAATAAGATGACTTTCAGTAAACGGCACATGTGTCCAGCCTCAGTGCACAGCCTGTTTTCAGGCTCCTGCTGTAGTCAGACTGGGACACATCGAGAACATGGCGGATCCTTCGTCACCATTTACTTTCCTCTTCTTTTTCCTTCATCCTTCTCTTCTAACCTCACAGTGATGTGTATCAAATTAGTGCTCGTTACCATCCTCACCAAGGTCAGGGCTACACACTCAGAGCCTTGTTCTTGTGTTTAAAAAAAAAAGAAAAAAGAAATTAAATAAATGCGCCATCTTATTCTAAATGTGTCTTTCATCACTAACTAATAATCAGAATATCATCTCCAGTGACAAGATCTTAGGGATAAGATAAGACTCAGTGAGGGCATACCTCTGCCAAGGCTAAATTAACCCCACATCATTGGTGAAGAATGCTTAAAGCACTTCCTGGATTCAAATTCAAACCTGGATTCAGTTCAAGGGCAACAGTTACTTACACCAATCATTCAATTGCCTGCCCACCCAGAGGAAGTAACAATTCCTTGGGATTTCCGCAACATATGTTATATTTTCCATGTAGAGCTAGGTTTTGTATCATTAACAAATCTGTGTCCAACAAAAATGGGCCTGCAAATTAATTTGAACTGACATTTTATCCGTTGCCTTTAGGATGAATTGGATCACTAAGCATGAGTCTGGTCTTACTCTGAATGCAGGTAACAGTTACGTGGCACTTGATTTGAGTATTGAGGAATGTGATTTATGATTTAAAATCATTTTCAAACACACACACACACAAAATATTTTTAACAATCACGTTTAATCTAGTCTATTAGGTTCTGCCAGATTTTAACTTTTTTTTTTTTTGTGGGCTCCTTGAAATTATAACTAGATGTTTAATGACTAGTAATTTAGTCATCAGAAACACCCAGTAATCATCAGATTGTGCTTCAAACATCAGACACTCTTTCCCAGGTAACCAATCAGGGCACAACTTCCTAATCCAGAAGCATCTCGACCTTTCTGCTGTCTATTAGATGTTCTTGATGGTTTCTTGCCTGTGATGCCAGATCAGCTCAGAGCTTTTTGGACTGACTGCCTCACAAATCTTCTTTAGTCTTGATTAAGCTTCACTACTCTGTAATAAAAACAGTCTTTCTTAAACATTTGTTTGGTTTTCTGAGGTCTTTAAGCTCTCTTATAGAATTAAAAATCAAATCAAATAATACAATACCATCTGCAAAGTGCCTGGTTTCAATTTTTAGCATGACAATGATCTCAAACACACTGCCAAAGCAGTAAAAGCACACCTGGACAGAGAAACACACAGTGAAACACTATCAGTCATAGAGTAGCCTCCCCAGAGCCCAGACCTAACCATTAATGAAGCAGTGCGGGATCCTGTTGACAGAGAACTAAACAGAAAGCAGCCAACATCTGAAAAAGAGCTTTGAATGCCCTTGAAGAACCTTGAGGGACCTATTCTTGAAGACTGCTTAAGGAAATTTTAAGAAAGCTGCCTATGAGAGTTTCGACTGTCAAAGATTAATCATACCACATGCTGATTCTCCAGTTCGTTGCAATGGTGACACAAGTTCTGTTTTATTCACTCATCACTTTTATTCCATGTATATTTTCACACGTTTCAATAAATCACTGCACATATTTCCCATTCTTCTAGCAAAATGTAAAGAAATGCAGTGTGACTCACACAGTATTGTAACTCGAACAGTTCCAAAATACACCAACGTTGCAATAAGATCAAGAGGTCCAGTTCAGACACTTGAAATAGCAGAGGCGAGGCCTATCGGACGACTATTGGGAGATATACTTTAAACTTTACCAGCATACAAATGCATGGGTTATCAAAAACTTCACCACTGTGCAGTTACAAAGGGGAAAACCAGCTGTGGAGGCCAAAACCTGTATTTAGGCTAAAACCATGTTTTTGTGTGCTTCTAACATTATAATCTGTAGGAACTGGCCAGCATTTAGACACAGCCTTAAGTGGCCAATCAAGGAACCTGAGTTTTTGGGACTTCCATGATGGTAGATTTAAGCAAAAGACGTGTAAAAAAAACAAATGCATGAAAGAGAACATGTTTGGGATTTTATGAAGGCTGTGATTGCTGTACTCTATGTTCTCACCCATTTCCCATTAGGTCAGTGTAATTCACTTATGGGAAGCATATCAGTGTGTCTGTTACATAACAGCGATGTATGACATTGGATGTTGCATCATTTTAGTATTGATGGTGTTCCCAGTGGAAAAACTGAGTAGCAGCAGTCTGATGGATGTTTCTGTTTTTATCTCCAGTGCTGCATTAGAGTTGATTCCCTTCTTCTTCTCTCTTTCACGTCTGTACCTCCTTACTGTGAGCGTTGAGGCCTCCTCTCAGAACGTGAGTTTGCCACACAGGTATAAGCAAAGACCTGATTCCACAAGTCAGATATTTTTGCACCTTAAGTGCTGCAAAATCTGCACTATGTCACTAGCACAAAGTTGATATCTTTTCATTTACAAATAACATAACTCAAGTTCAATTTAGTAAAGTCCAAAAATTTTATCCATCCATCCATTCGCAGCCGCTTATCCTTTTCAGGGTCGTGGGGGGCGCTGGAGCCTATCCCAGCTGTCTTTGGGCGAGAGGCGGGGTACACCCTGGACAGGTCGCCAGTCTGTCGCAGGGCTAACACACATAGACAGACAACCATTCACACCTATGGGCAATTTAGATTTTCCAATTAACCTTCCCCACAAACTGCATGTTTTTGGACAGTGGGAGGAAGCCGGAGTACCCAGAGAGTACCCACGCAAACACGGGGAGAACATGCAAACTCCACACAGAAAGACCCCGGTCTGATGGTGGAATTGAACTCAGGACCTTCTTGCTGTGAGGCAACAGTGCCACCGAGCACGGTGGCACTGTGAATTTTATTCATGTGTAAAATTAATGTTTTATGGACTTGCCTGCTTTTGTTTCCCTGCCATCAATGTGTGCAAAGAAACTAATTAAAGCGTTGCCATGCTGTTTCATGTCGATACGTCTCCTGTCTGTGGGTAACGCATGCATCGTGTCAGCGAAGAGGAAAGATGGGGACTTTTTTTTGCTCTTCAGTCTTTGCTGTTTATCAAAACAAAGCAGAGTGCAAATTGTCTGAACAGGAAGTCAGAAAAGTCTCAAAACGGTGTGGAAACAGCTGCTGAAAGTATGAATGGCTGTTTGTCTAAGCCAGGGGTCGGCAACCCAAAATGTTCAAAGAGCCATATTGGCCCAAAAAAACAGAAACCATACCTGTCTGGAGCCGCAAAAAATTAAAAGCCTTATCTAAGCCTGATATGAAGGCAACATAGGCTGTCAGTATATTAGCTATATAAGCCTACTATTAAAATGACTAAGTAGGGTACAAAATGAGCATTGATGATTAAATGTTTCTTTTCCTTGCAGCGCATCCTGGAGAGAATGACGCACCACGTGACTACGCTGCTGTCCGATATTTGGTGCTTCAAGTTTAACTTCCATTACAATATTAATGTTTTATGGTTTGTCGCATTAAATTATAATGCTCGGCTGCAAATTTAGCATATTTTAGCTGGAAATGCCGCTCCAAATTGCTCTTCTTGTCATTTGACAACTTCTCATTGCAAATCAAACATGCAGGCAATCCTTCAGCATTGGCAATGAACGCAAACGTTTCTGTCTGTTCTTCCTTAAATATACTGTTTTCATCAGCAATCTTTCTCTTTTTGCCTTTGGGATCCATTTACAACAGCCACCTGCCTGCCACCGTGCTGCACTGTGTGTCGCAGGCTATGACGCACATATTTTTTGAAAAAGCTCCAGGGAGCCGCAAGGGCGGCGCTAAAGAGCCGCGGGTTGCCGACCCCTGGTCTAAGCAAATTATTATTATTTTATTCATGTGCCCGTTGTCAAAATTATATGATGCTGCCTGCATTTAACTGGGTTCGCAGCCCTGAGAGCAGCAGTGGCTCTCTGTGACAGGAAGTTTGAAATGAGTGAGGTGGAAAGTTAAGGCGTGCTAATTGGCACAGTCAAGTAAAAAATGACTCAATAAATGACAAAAAATTAGAACCTAAAAGAATAAACATATCCAGGAACAGTGAGTAATAACTAACAACAAAACTATGATGCGTTGACTTTTTTGCATTGTGAATTATTGCACAATTGAAATGCCACTGTGCACTAATATAGTTCACTAAGCAAAAGGTCTTCCTTTTGGTTGCCCAAGAGGAAATATTAGGACCAATCACCAAAGTGAGAGGATCATGACATACACCATACGATTATTCTTGGATTCAGTCCCATTATAAAAGACGAGGTCCTTTTAAAGACTAAATTCAAGGATGGTACGGTAGGGTGTCACTGCAACAAGATTACACAACATTCAACAATCAGCTCTAAGTGATTAAAGTGGAAGCATTTACCACACAAACTCGTGAAGCTACAGACGGAGTCTCGTAGTGCTGCGGATCATGCATAGAGGATACAGGCTGCTTTGCTGACTCAGTAACTGCACATTTCCAAACCTCCTTTGTCATTGGGAGGCTGCGAGCTTCATTTCCATGGCCGAGCAGCTCCTGTAGGTGTGATGTGTTGGTGGTCCAGGTCTTGTGTCCATATAGTGAACCAGGACTGCAACAATGGAAAAAATGCAGTTGGAAATAAAAAGCACAGATGACTAAGTGTATATAGTATATATCTGAAGTATATATTTATGTTAAACATAAATTCACTATGTAGTTTTCCTGATGTGACATTTACAGGTTCCTGTCTGAGTGTTCAGGGCCTAATGGAGATGATTCAAGGGCTGCTGGGTAATCTCATATTTAAGTAATGCTTTTAAGGATAGCCGTATTGAATACGAGAGTAGTCGACCATGTGAGAAACTCAAGAATAAACTTCTTATGTGATTATCCATATTTGTTTTTTGTACAAATTGGTTTCTGGTTTTCAGTGATTAGATTTTCTGTGGTTCATATGAGGAGACAAACAAAATCCTCCATCTCCTCTTTGTTCCGGTCCTTTCGACCTCTTAGCTTTCTTCCTCTTCTTCTGTGTGAAGTGAATATACAAAAAGCTACAACACAGTTTTTTTTTTTTTTTACCCTTCCTGCCACAGTGAGGCACAGTTAAATGCAATCCCTGCCCTAATTGAGTGTTTATGACTAAGGTCCCATTAGATGCCTTTCAGTCCCTTTCATAAAAAGCTCCATAGATAATAAAAGAAAACCACATCCATTACTTTTCTGTGGAAAAGGACACAAATTTCCCAGAAACTACACTAACTCTTTTAATGGCAGGTCAGGGAGATTATTTGCATATGTTTGTGAGTGTATCTGACATTAACAGTGCTGTAATGCAGCCTGAGATCAGTCTTATCCACTGCGCTTTAAATGTCATGAAGCAGTAGATCATTAAGAGAGCTCAGTTTCCTGCTTATATGTTTTGGGAGTAATTACAAAGGGGTGATCTTCATTTTAATCTAATCAATTCCAACTATTTCCCGTGTGTGTGTGTGTGTGTGCGTGCGTGCGTGCGTGCGTGTGCGTGTTTTTCATACCGATGCAGTCTGCCAACTCTATCAACTGAGGCGAGCTGTCTCATTTTTCATGTGTGTGTTCTGTAAAGTGCGCTGCACGTCTGGTGTGTGTGTGTCAAGCCCAGTGCCTAGCAGGCCCTCGTGTTGTGCTGACGGTCGTAGTCAGCACCTTTCTCTCACGTACACACACACACACACACACACACACACACACACACACACACACACACACACACACACACACACACACACACACACACACACACACACACACACACAGTAGCTGTTCTTTGTTTCAGCGACCCCCTCTGTT
>VURO01049066.1:5019-43183 GCA_015108175.1 Pelvicachromis taeniatus | reverse complement strand
AGTTTCTTCTCTTTTTTCACATCATTTTAACACTTGCTTAATTCTGTCATGAATACTGAATCAATCTCATCATTTATTATCAAGCATGAGTAAAAAGACACACATACATATATATACATATATATACACATATACATACACTTACATTTTCCTCAAATTAGGCAGCTTCTTAAAAAGCCCTGTAGCCTCCAGGACAGCAATCTCATTGTCGTTTAACCGCCTAGAGGGAGGAAGATATAGAAAGGGAGTTAGATGTTTATTCTTTCACGAAACAAACTGCTTTAGTACACACAAGTGACTTTCCACATATACAGAGAAAAAACAGGCAACAAATAAGGGTGGGATGGCCACATGTGAGTTGAGAGTACTTCAGAGACTTCTCAAATATGATGCAGCACAAAACAACAGAGGGATGAAAAAGTGAAAATCAGAAGAAAAGAGAAGAGCAATGAATCTTTTATATGTAGTCATCAATACCCACACTGCCCTAAGCCAAGAGAAAACAGTTTGAGAGATAGGAAGCTAGACATCTGGTTTATTGAGGTAATTTGTACTAAAAGGGCTCTGCTAAAAGGATGCACTTTGTGTACGTGTATGTGTGAAAGCAGCAGAGCGAGAAAAATCCACGGAAGAAAGTGAAAGTTCAGCTCAAGGGGACAATTTGTAACGAGATATGAGGGGGTTAAAAGATGGATCAGCCTGGATAAACACAGACTGAAATAATACACTGAAAAGCCTGACGTAGATTGTGATGGTAGGAGAATGCTGCTTCTTTTATTGCTGCGTTTATTTGCATATTTTGACAGTATCAAAAACACATCTGATCTCTTCATCATTTGATCTCCCCAATATGGCCTGACATTGTACAGCACATTTAATAAAGAGTGCCTATAATTCTCATAAGAGTGATGTCACACTTATTAAATGCTCCCCAGGCCAATGTCAAGGATTTTTATGGCTAGCAGAAAGAGTCCCAAAGACAGACAGATGAGACAAAGAGAGCAAAAAGTATATAAGCCCTCAGCTGAACCACAGCCTTCCCTGATTTCCCCTGATAAGGCAGGTTACAGGCCATGAACTGACAGCTTGTGTGTTTGTTTCTGTGTGCTCACGTTTGTGGCCTTCAGAAAATACTGGCTGGTTGTGTTCTTAAGGAAAAGCAAGGAGAGAGAGAGAGACAGAGAGAGAGAAAGGGTGTAGAAAACACTGGAAACACCGATGTGCCCTCTAACCAACCATAAAGGACAAAGTATACATTTCTGACATGACGCACTCTGGGGACGGATAGAGAGAAAAGGAGGGAGGATTGGCGAGGTTCACACTGAGAAAAAGAACCAAAGAGAGAAAGAGAGACAGATAAATTGGGGGCTAATGGTCTGTGTAGTGCTGGCATTATTAGTTATCTAAAGTGGCAGCCGTGGCTGAATTCACCATCATACAACTAACCTCTATAAGTAATACTGTGACAACATCCTGTGTGTGCCTTAATGCTGTAGTATCCCCATCCCCTGAAGCTTTTCTACATTACCATCAAACTGATAACCATAGCAGAAGTTCTCCTACATTATAAAGCTGCCGGTGATTTAGCATTATTAGGTAAAACATTTTCTCTGACTGGATTCCAATTTCCTCTTTCCTTAACTTACTGAATATGTGATTAAGGTTAGTCAAGGTGCTGAAAGTAAAATGGGCTGATTTTAGCACAACTCTTTCTTCTTGTGTTCTGAATCAAAAGTCAAAGACTGTCGCGTATTTTATTGCTTAAAAGCTGTTTTTCAAATGACATAATTATATTTTATGTTGATTTTGCTTTTTTCCCCCACAATCTCTATTACATTACTTAACCTTTCTCTCTGAACAGATAGTGCAAGCATATTACCTTCATATAATACATCACATTTTTTTTACATTGGGAGTGGGTTGAAGAAAACGTTTCCCTTTTTTTCCTAGTTGGGGCAAAATATAATGATATGCTGATCCAAGTTCCTTTTTTTTCATGAAGCTAGCAGTAATTTTCATGCTGTAATAGCCTACTGGGACATGGGGCATATTGTAAAGGCATGCATGGATCATGTTAGATTTGGACCACATTCCAAAAGCAGATGGTCCAGATGTCTTGAAATATGTGGTTTAATACCAAAACTGAAAAACATAACCCTTACTAATGAGAACCTGTCATTAGGACATGTTTTCTTTTTAAATTTTGCTTAAACAATTATCAAAAAAAAAACAAAAAAACCCACATGTAAATAACCTTTCTGATAATTATTACAGATTAACAGTCTAATTGTTGTAAATGTTTTTTGTCTGTGCTTTAAAACCCATATGAAATCATACAGATATTACAGTGTTCTGTTACTCATTTTTAAGCCGTAAAGTGAATGATCAATGGGACTATTCGGTATTCTAGTGTGAGACCCTTCACCAGACATGATGATGGCTCCTTTGGGACTTGGAGGGAGATGGAAAAGACTGCCGAGGAGCATTTTGGTCTGAGAGCTAAAAATCAAGGGACATTCATGATACTGCACTGAGAGAAGCAGAGAGAGAGAAAAAGGGCATACATAGTGTACGTGTGTGTTTCTGTCTCTCCATCTACACAGGCCTTAAAAACTTTATTACTATTCAATGGCACATGATTGCCATATGTATAATAAGTGGCTGCTTTAGTCTTTGCATATGCTTCTAAAAACACGAAACGCTTCTTTGAGATTTTGTGGTACATCAGAGTCTTCGTCTTATTTTACTGTTTCAGCTTTTCGAAGAGCTTGCACATATACATTATATTGTATATCTATATAAAACAGTAAGGTCAGCTGACTTACAGGTCTGTGGTGTGTTCAGGGATGTGTGGTGGTATTCGGGTCAACTTGAGATTGGAGCAGTCAACCACTGTGCCTTCACAGCGACACTTCTCTGGACATACCAGGTCTTGGAAACATTCCCCACTCAGACGGCTGCGATAGTCCTCCTGACCTGCGGATCAGAATTTGGGGTAGAAAAGAAGAAAAAAATGTAACTAGGAATAACAATGAAGAGGAAGACAGAAGAAAAAACAGTTAGGAGGACAAGGGATGGAAAAAAGGAGGTAAATTATGGCAAGAGCGAATAGGCACAAAGGGAAGAAAAGATAGAAGAGAAAAAAAGTTCAAATAAGACACTATGGACACAAAAACTCAAACTTATATAAACATAGTCCCATTTACATAATCATTTACATAATTCTACTTTATATTTAGAAAAACAAAAAGAAAATCAATATTCTTCTCCCAGGCTATCTGGCTGAGCTGTTTCCTGAGAAGTTTCACTGTTTGTAAAATTCTAGTACGGTCACAATTCAGCTGTGAAAAAGTTCTAAAATAACCTGCCAGAATGAACAACACCAAAACAAAACTACTCCATCTATTTAAAACAACAGGCTGCATTTGCTGCTACAGCACTGTACCGCAAGCAGGCGCAGGGCTGATTCAGGGAGCAGCAATTCTGCATGGCCACAGCTGTAAATCAAATTAACGAACAGATATCCAGGTGGGTTTATGGAATCACCTCGCAGATAAATGTGGTTTAACCCCGGATGTTTTTGTTTAACAAGGTGAGCCAGAGACCACTTCTGTTATTTAGATATAATATGAGCGGATATTATTTATGACTGCGAGTGCTTGTAGAATAGACCCGGTTTGCATCATGCAGCGCTCGCGTTCATGCATCACATACTGTACTCTCATTATAGTTCATGCAGTAATCATTACCTCTTTTTCTTCCTCCTGTTCTCTCGTTGTTTATCTATCATGCTCTCTGTCAATTTAATCTTTCTTTCATTTTACTACTCTTCATTCTTACATTGGTAGAAAGTATTCTCTGCATGACTCATTTGCTCATTGTTAAACAACTTCAACTTCAACCTTTATTCCAGCAAATGATCAGTGCCCTTCAAGTGATGTCTATCTTTTGAGAAACATGGCTAGCTTCTTTTAATGGAAGAATATTCTGGAACAATGTCTCTGGGCTGTCTCTAACCTTGTTGGTTAAGTTGGGTAAGCTGACAGAGAACAAAGAGCAGGGGAAAGTTCAGATGAAAGGGAAAGAGAATAATAAAGGTAAATTAAGCAAAGACCGGAAGGTGGGTTTTTATCATCTTAATAACAGTAATGGCTGAATTTTTCTTAGCAGACACAAGAGTGAGAGGTGTGCAGGGCTACAGAGGTGATGGGATATTTGTGCAATCATGTGGCATTGGAATATTTGGAAAAAATTGGGAAAACTTTGCATGGACCCCCTCCTCAAGTTAGAGAAATAACATGTAAAGTCAGATCATTTTGCTGCAGAGTGCACAAACAAATACATATCAGATAAAGTAAATATCTGGCTGATGGCAGTCGAGAAAATTCAGCAGTAGAAATTCAGTAGAAACCATAGAATATGGTTTTTTGGTCTTACATTACATTTTTAATAAGGCTGTAAATTCTAGCTGCTATCCAACTGAAGAGAGACCTAGATAAGCTGGAAAATAGACCAATTCTTTTCTACCCTACTTGAGTTGTATACAGAGAAACCAATGTCGTTTCTGCATACTGAGCGACAAAATAAATCTTGTTTGAAGCATCAGTTTTGTTTCCACATTCCAACCTAAAATCATAGAAACACATCAAAGCTGGGAGAACAAACAAAAACCAGGGGGAAAAAATGGGACTATCTAAGGAGCACATGAATGCACAATAAGCCATGCTAACCACTGAAACACTGACATGCGATCGGAGAATCTGAATGTGAGGAAAACAAGCATTCATTTTACTGTGCTTTGAAGCATTACAAGGAGATGTTTCCAAAGCAAAAGCACCGTGGCAAAAGTAGGAGCATCTGTTTAAATGCAATTTTAGAGTTCAAATTTATGCTTGCAGTTTTGCAATCAAGGTGAACTGCGAATGTTTCCGAGTTCACTTAATGTACCCTGTGGAGTTTTTGAGCAGGAGTATCACCATAAAGATTTCATTTAAAATTGTGTCCACTTTTAGTTTACATTGTGCACAATATCAAGAGTGCACATGGGTGCACACTGGCAATTTAGTTCAGACCTACCGACCAATTAAGAAAAAAAGAAAAAAAAGAAAAAGACGAAGAATAACTCAGAGCTACATACAAACATAGAATACTTGCACACATGTTTTGGTAAGAAACACCAACTTGAATTGTGTTGGTTTACAAGAAAACTCCACAGGGCATCATGTTGAGATAAGCAAGAGAAAACTAGTAGGTGCTTATAGTCAGCCCTGATTGTATGTCAAATGTCATTTTATGACTCATTTATTTCAACCACAGTCATACTCACATATTACAAGCCCTACAGATAAATGCAAACAAAGGTTAAATGTTTGACCCCAGTTTTTGCTCCAAGGTGTGTGATTGGCTGGGAGAGGCAGGTAGGTGTGTGCTAGGCGGTCCCTGGCGCTTGACGGAACCATGTGATGTTACAGTAGGCGGGGCCACATGGTTAGATCAAGCACAAGAGACAGCTGCACAAGAACCAATCAAAATGCAGGTCCACACAGGAGGAAGTTGGGGCAACAGAGAGCTGCACCAATCAGTCAGGGGGCAGGGTCCATACAGGACAGGAGAGGCAACAGACAGCCGCAGATCCACACAGGGAGTTTGGCAGGATCAGAGAACTGCCCACCAATAGCAAGAATATCCACAAAGGTCCAGAGAGGAAGAGGAGATGCAGGGAGAGGCATGGGACTGCAGAGAGGAAGGGCCAAAGCAAAGACGACAGCCATAATCAAGTTTAGGGGAATTTGTAATCTAGTTATCTTGATTACCTCAATGCGCAGAGCACAAACATGAAGAGATTGAATACCACTGAAATCTTAAGCTAAAAATATAGCATATGTGCCCACGCCACCACAAGCACTTTGGATAAAACCTCTTGGCATTTAATGGTATTGGTTATGCTGTTAATGGTGTGCCCATTTGATCCTGGGAATGCACCGTTTTACAGAGCAGAAGGGGTGAATATGTTATGTAAAAAAAAAAAAATCCACTCTTACAGGCACACTTTTTATGGCACACTGACAGATGCTGTGATGGTTGTAGTAAAAACAATCATTCTGGTGCTTAAAAAGTTGCTTTTTGATCAACTTTTTTCAGCTTTTCTGTTTTCTGCTAATTTTGGGTTTTATATATTAAACAAAGCATTACTAATAGGGTGTTGCCTTAGATAACAAAACGCTGTTATGCAATCCATTTTCTTGCTAGAATAAAAGCCAAGGAGATTCTCACTATAGTGTACATGCTTTACTTATAATGTCTAAATGAGTGATTTGCTTAAACCCAGTTTGAAACAACAGAGCTTTGACTCTGTTTGTAGAGGATATTTTTCCAGTACTAGTATTTATGACAGGAACAAACAGTGTGGAAAAAGCCACTACAGATAAGCAGTTTTAATGTTTTAATGACTATCTAGCCACACACAGCTAGATAGATACGCATAGACACACACACATAATTTCGTTCACACAAGTGAGCAATCACAGTCTATGGACAGTCCCTGCTGATTTAGTTATTGTGCTGCGTCATACTGAATTGGTCTGTGTTGTAATTAGTGAAACCCATGGCTCCTATCAAAAGAAATAACAGCAAGACAACACTACCACAGAGACAAAAACTGTGGGTGTGTGTCTGTTTTAGTTGTTGGTTTTTGTTTATATTTATGCACTTTTAATACTTCATATATCTGTAATGTTTTAATTGTGAAATGTGACATGTCAAGTTTAAACTGATTGGTTCACACCTGTTTTTCAGGCATGCTTAGCTGCATTTTTTCTTTATCTATGTGTTTGGCTTAGATAGATTCTGTTTACATATACACAACTAAAATCTAGGGAAATTCAACCAGCAGCTAGGTTTGCAAAACAATGTTGTGCGTACATTTTGGATACATGATTGGCTTGTATAGTAGTGTCACTGTGAAGTCATCTCCTACCTGTGCACCTGAACTTCTTTCCCTTCACCTGGCTTATTCGTTTGTTAGCCAGCCTTCTGGGGTGGCTGCAGCGTGCTCCGCTTGTCTCAATTGGGTTGTCAAACAGGTAGTCTGCCAGCCACTTCAGGTGACAGTCACACATAAAGGGATTCTGGGCCAGATGACTGAAAAAGAAAAAGGATCAAGGGTAGAGTGGAAGATTGATTTGTAGAGAAAAGGAGCTCAAACCCTCATTCTGTCTTGTACAGAAAATTTACAATCCGACTCAAAAGGCACATGTTTTTCAAGAGAACTACTCTTCTATCAAGCAGCTGAGAGCATTATGAGCGTTATTAATTAACCAACAGAAGACCATAGATACTTAATGAAGTTTTCCAAATATATATATATATATATATATAATTTTTATATTTTTTTAATTATCATCTCTATACATCTGTGTGTGTCTGTTTGTTCAGTCACAGTAGGGAAAACAGTGGTTGGAGATCACAGACTGACCAAAGTTATCAGCAGTTGTGTGCTATGAACTTCATTCTCATTGCCTTTAAAATGGTTGCTTTAAAGATGGGAAATCATCTGCAAAGTAGCTTTGCTGTGTAAAGGCAGAGTCAGTATGCAATCATTTTGCAATCACATGAAATCTGTTTGAGATGAATTCAGTGACTGAGTGTGCTACATGCTCAACCTCTGGGTGACCAGACTGGTCCTGCAACTACTTGCAGTTGTTTCCTGAATATGAACAAATTAAATCCAATCAGCAAACAAATGCTGATTCTTTCTAATCAAGCAGGCTACTGCCCTGTTTTTACTCTTGTGTGACTGAGCCATAAATGTCTTAAACCTCAGGGCTCAACTAACCAGTGAAAATGTCATTCTTAAGTCTAAACTGATATTAGATCAAAAGAGTGACTTATTTTCTTGCAGTAAAAACCCTCTGTGAAAAAGTGAAATGAGAACATGGTTTTATTTCAGAAGCCCAGTGTACTGAGAATATGTAGCAATTTGTGATGTTAAAATGAAAAATCACACATCAAAACAGTTGCCAAACTATCAGTCCAATCTAGGTGCAGCAGTTTCCAGCAGCTTTCTCCAGCTATTCATCTGGGATCTCAAGGCATTCCCAGGGCAGAAGGGACATATAATCCCTCCTGTACAATCTGCATCGGCCCTGCTGTCTCCTCCATCTGAACATGCATGGAATATCTCACCAGTAAGCCATCTAAGCAGTCCACTGTCAATTCATTTTATGTCAGCAGATTAATTATTGATTCCACTGATTGCAGAAGCTCTGTTAAAGACACCTAAAATGATGTAAAACAACATATATGAACTTACAGAGTCTTGATAGAGCGCAGAGGGGTGAAAAGTCCTTTACTTATGGTTTGCAGCTTGTTGTCATATAATGACAGGAGATTGAGGTTCTGCAGGTCTTGAAAGGTGTTGACTCTCAAACAGTTAATTTTGTTGGCATTCAGCAATCTGAA
Organism: Pelvicachromis taeniatus; assembly: GCA_015108175.1. Taxonomy (NCBI): domain Eukaryota; kingdom Metazoa; phylum Chordata; class Actinopteri; order Cichliformes; family Cichlidae; genus Pelvicachromis; species Pelvicachromis taeniatus. The sequence goes on along the minus strand of VURO01049066.1, from coordinate 34,723 downwards.
ATGCAAAGAAGAGCCATTAAAATTTGCTATTCATCTGCCTCTGTTTTGTTTATTTAGCTGTATTATCTGTGCTCAAGACAAACAAAAGATAAACGCGCACATAGATAACGAGAATTCATTTTTCTCAGATACATCTCAAATGCAAAACCACTATTTTCCTCTCCTGTCCTCTACTCACTATTTCATCCTCTGCCCCTTACCAAACTCACCCCTCCCTTTCCTACATACTCATGATTATATTTTTTCTGGATGTGACACATAAATCTGAAAATTGCAGTTTTATACTTTCTCTTCTGGAGCAGGAGAGGAATATCCACTGATGGGTGTGTGAGTGTAATACCTTGTTTTGATGGGAGAGACAGATGGTGAAAGGAGGGAAAGGCAGGAGGAAGAGGGGGGATAGAAGAATGGAGACGGGGTGGTGGAAATAATGGAGTGAGACAGTGAAGGGACAGGTGAAAATTTAATTTGGACTGACACAGATATATATATTTAAGCGAACGTGGCTGACAAGCAAAATGGAGGAGAGAGGCAATGGGAAATGAGAAATGTGATAGAAGGATTAAGTAAATGACAGAAAAAGTTTTCACCTCTACCTTCTCTCCATCTTGCTGTCTTTTCATATCTACACGTCATTAGCTGATATTTCCAAGTTGTCAGCTTTTCCCTGTACTTCCACCTTTCCTCTTTTCTTGCTTCAGGTCTGCCTCAGTCTCCACTTTTCCTCTTCTTTCACCCTCACCACCTCTTGTCTTTTGTTACATTCTTTGTTTCTGTGCCTCTGTCACACACTAAACAGTCTGTCTCTCCCCCCCCTTTCTTTCCCTGACAGGTAACTAACTTGGTGCTTGGTAAAGCAGTTCAGTCTCAAACCACTCTAACGAGTGTCTGTACTGGCGCATCCAATTTATGCATATATACACACACATACACACTCACAGGTGATACATGCACACGTGCTGCTCTGCGACATATCCACGCCTCATTAGGCGGCTCACAGGGGGAACTAATTACTTGAAACTGCACCAGTATAACAAAGCAGCCCAGAGATTATAAACAGACTAGTAGCTATATAAAGCAATAAACACATCGTTGCAGTCATAGGTTGACATGCTATCTATTCTATTCAAAAATGAAAGCTAAATGTAATTTATAATTATTACACTACATGAGTGAATCTTGACAAACTAACTGACTAACTGAGAGGTTTTCTTGTGTCAGTGGTGAAATATTAAAAGACATATTTCTTCCGTTCGCCTGCTGAGTGAGTGTTAACAACCTTGGGTGGCATCTGTAGAATGGACAGGTGATGTTTCAAAGCATGAGTATTGGCTAATTATTCAGTTTGTTATTTATTCGTTAAATTAAAAGCCACAAATGCACAATAATGGGCTTGAATCGTCCTGTAAATGGACAATGCATGCATGAAAGAAGAAATATAAGGCATTCAATGCTTTTTAACATTTTAAACCTGCAGCATCAGGAGGTCAGAGGGAAATGCTTTTTCCAATTTAAGTTGTTCATTGATAACAACGTGATACACTGGTTGATACAAAAGCACACATTGTATCTCCCAGTAGTTATTTCTGCTCTTCTAATATTTCCTGCATGTATACATTTGTTCATATCTGTCTTCTTTCCAATGTCTACATCCGTTTTACTCCTCATCCAGCCATCCATTAATTTATGTATCCATTCTCATCTCCCCACCCCTTTTCCCTCTCTCTTTCTCTCTTACTATGCACCATGCATCCAAATGATCCACCTAAGCCTGTAAAAGGTGTTTGTGGGTTAGGCTCACTCGTCCTCATTCTCTTTGCTTCGCTTCACTTTACGATGGAAAAGCCCAGAACATTAGCTGTTTCTGCAGTGGACTGCGGCATTTCCGAGGACCATATGCCACATGCAGTACTTATGTAGCTGTTATAGAATTTTTTACTGCATGTTGAACCAGCAGCTGCAGTTTGAATCTGTGCCCATGAGGAATTATTTAGAATTTGAGAGCTTTCCCCCTACAATACATAAGATAACAAGAACTGTGGGAGATTAGAGTTTTGATTGCAGCACACCAATTTGTTTGTTTCATACTTAGTATTTTATACTGACACACACAGATAAATGACAGTTCAAAGGTTAATTGTGGAAGACAACAGTCTATGACATCGACCCATACCATTGGCCTTAGCTGTGATAATTGTCCAGAGGTGACTATGGATTGCTGATGCCAAATTAGTAAATCACCATAACCAGGGAAAATTAAGTACACTTCATATAAATGTAGTCATTTCTGCTCATTATGCTCCATTGAAACCAATTACAGCCAATTGGAAATGCAAAACAAAACAAAACATGCAGTTCCACAGATGGCCACTTCAGAAGTATGTCAATGGGACCAAAACACAGCAGTTCTCCTAAAGATCGCCTGATGCTGGCGTCGAGAGCGTCAATACCCGCAGACTTTGGTTGTTTTATAACGCATGCTGGAGGTATGCCAATAATACTTAAAGCTAGAAGCATTGTCTCTTTTGTTGCCAGGTGTGCTAAACTGGCTATAGCCAACTACTGCTGTCTTCTAGGCCTCTCTACTGATAATTCAAATCACTGAACTGGACCCTTCATTCACTGTGTTAGCATTGTTGGTGCATTTTGAAGTATTTTTAATTGAGTTATCTTTAAAATTATTTGACTGGCTGCATAGGGCTACATTGGACCTCCTTATTTATTTTTTTTATAGTGTATTTGGCCAAAGATTGTCATGTTTGGCTTTTAAAAATAAAAAAAATAAGAAGAAAGCACAATTCTTTCATTTTAACTGTTTATTTGTTGATATTTAGTAGAAGTAACGGAAGTTCTTTGAACATTTGGCTCAAACTGAACACGATGTTTCCTCAGTAGCTCATTCTTTATCAGGGTGTTATTATAATTTAGTGTTTTTATTATTTTATGTACTGCACAATGTATTTTTTGAACACCACACACATGCATCCAAGCACACACAGAATAACAGACCAGGCAGACAATACTTACAGTAGCTGCAGGGAAACCAGTCCATCAAATATTCCTTTGGGCAGTTCGGTGATCTTATTGCCATATAGCACCCTGAAATGGACAGTCAAAGCAACATAATTTAAATGACACGATTTAAAAGCCTTGAGACTTATGTGGTGTGAAGTCCAACATGTGGTCTAATAAAATAATTTTATTGGTTTTCCAGAGAGTTTCCCTGCTGATTCTGTTATTTTCAGAACATTTTGGGAGTTTGGGTGATGCTACTAAAAGAAGATATCCTACATACACACACACACACACACACCTTTCTACGAAACATCGCTCTAAATCATATCCAATTTTTATTATAAAACATCTTATATATTTCACTGTGTTAATGTTGCTCATTGGAAACATTTTTTTTCTTTGCTTAGGTTAAGAATTTAAAATTAGTTTCAGACAGTAACAGAAAAGAACACTTAGTCTACCTGAAAACATCTAAATAATCAAATGTGCAGATACACTTCTACTTGAAATCACACTGTAAACTAAAATGCCCTCATTGCTATTATTGTATTTCTTAGCTTGACCCATCTTCCATTAAATTACAACTATTCAGCTCTCCAAAAGGCAAGAAAAATGCTCAGTGTAACTCCTCAGAATGAAAAAGTCATCATGTTCACCCAACTGGAAAAACTATTTTAGTTGGAAGGACTGAAAATGTGTTGCAATCAAAGACAAAAAGCTGTCTGTTTCCAGTGGAAAGCAATTTTTTACTTTCTTCTGTCAGATGAAAACATGTACACTGCAGTCACGTTGAAACTAAGGCTTTTCTCGCTATGCATGCCGCCTTTTTACAATTGATCTCATTTAAGACTGGAATTAGGTTTGAGATGTGCTTCCAGTTGCAGTTGCATAATTTAAGTGACTGGAACAGTTTTAAGTGTCGCACCCTTGTGCATGAGCAGGACTCCAGTGCAGAGGTTTAGCCTCTTAGTGACATTCCTGTACAGTTGGACTGCCCGTGTATGCGTGTGTAAGTGTGTGCGCTTGTTTGTGCATGTACTTGTTCAGTCGTAACACCCAGTAGGGTTCACCTTGTCTGCCCCTGCTTGTCTGTCTGTCTGTCTCATTTTCATGCTCCAGATTGATTCAAATTAAACTGTCCTTCATGTTCTTATCACTTTCACCCTCAGAGACAGATACACACAGACATAGTGAGTGATCACAGACATGCACAATTGCACACACAAAAACATATGCCCAGATGCACGTACAGCACACACACGCATTCGGCTGCACTGTGTTCCACTTGTCAGCGTTGACTGTGACAACATTTTTATTTGCTTAATGTCCGGAAATGCAATTACTTTTCTGTCTGGACGTGTGTTTTTGTACATGTCTGTGTCCGTTTACATGCACATGTGTCATACTTACAGTGAGGTGAGTGAGCGAAGGCCACTGAAAGCATCGGCAGCGATGTCAGAAATCTGGTTCTTACTCAAGTCACTGGGGAGAAAGAGTGGGAGTGTGTGTGTGTGAGGGAGAGAGAGATTACTATAATACACATCAATGGGGTTCATTTTGTGCGACTGTCCTAGAACTGTATGACAAATGATTATGCGAAAGTACATCAGCAGAGGTCATGGCAAGGGGACAATAGTAAGAAAGCATAAGAGGGGACTGAATATTGCAAGTAAATGACAGTGAGAGAGAAAAAGGAAGCAGTGGTATGTTAAGTGCAGTTCATGTCATTCAGTTTTGACTGTTTTAAGATATACTATTAAACACTGCTGCCGAGGAGAGGTTAACACTGTGAGTAGGTGGGTGAATATCCCTGTAACCTTGCAAGTGTTTAGCATTTTCATGCAGCTGCATGATAACAACTTCTCCAGTATTAATCTTTGTATCTGTGTGACTGTGTACATAGTATATCAGTTATTAGTAATATTAGTTTCTGTCACAATTTGGTAAGATGATGGTTTAGGAAAATTGTACGTCTTTATAGTGAGTTATAATTTGCGGGAAATTTTTCTGGTAGGACAACTGAATAGTTTGATAATCATGAAAATGATATGGATGAAAGGCTAAGGCCAACATAGTCACTTTGACGTGAGACTGACAGCCCACTAATTGCGGAATTTAAATTGAATCAATCCCCAACAACTAAATACTAATGTGGAAAAATGGTGTTCCATCGCTCCAGTTGAGATTGGAATCAGTCCCAAAGCACATTGAAGCTGTTCTAGAAGCACATGCAGGTTAACATGCATAGAGCACTTGGTTTTCCCTTAACTTGTGTATGTGTTTGTGATTAAACACATGAATCATGAATCTTTCTAAAACATAGATACAAGATAGCCTAATGGACCTGTGAGAATGTGATCATTCAGCAGTGTTGTAAATGTCACTAGTTAAATCGTTAACTAGTGTTAACTAGTATTCTTATGGGATGGACGCCCCTTAAAAGTAGAGATGTCTTAACTATATTAAAATAAATGATTCTGGTATTTTTTAATCTTACTTGAAAATCTAGTAGTGAGCATTTTAAAGCCTTTGTGTACACATGCAATTTTTTCAGGCTCAGTGGTTAATTGGACATCTTTATATGTATTTACACCACTTATAGCATTCAATCATGGCATAATAACGCTAAGATTAGCAATCATAATAATATCTGAGAAAGAAATTTGTTTAGAACGTATTCCGCCTATAACTCGTTCACTATATTGAACATTATTATTTCACTGTGAGGATACTTGTGTGTATTTGCATGTCTTTTGATGTATGCAGTTCACTCCAGACAGACTCACATCCTCTTGAGTTTCTTGTAGGCAGAAAAGGCTCCGGCAGGGACACTTTTAATCAAGTTCTGCTCCAGACGACTGGGGAGAGAGAGAGAGAGAGAGAGAGAGAGAGAGAGAGAGAGAGAGAGAGAAGATATTTAATCTTTTTTTTAAATTACTGAAACATAAAATTAAAATTTCCAATACATCTTTACTAACAGGACACAGTAAGCTCATTTTTTCTACTTCCAAGGTTATAATAAAGTCCTGTTTACCCCACCACCAAAGCCAAACACTAGTGCACAAAAAGTTCAAAAGGTGGCTATTCCAATCAACATCGACAAAATATTTCTGCAGGTGAGTCAGTGCTTTATAGCAGACATGGGCCAAGGTCGCTCAGTGTGAAATGTTGACTTGAGGTTTGCAGCTCAGCAGTAATGCGTTTACATAGAGTCATTCTGATGTGAGTGAAGAAGAAGAAAAAGGCTCCGATGAAAATGTGGACTACTAACCACAATACTTGTAATTCTAATGAAATTAAAGCCAAGAGGGCAAGTATGTAATGAGATATACATACACGATAAATGGCAATGGAAACATTAAAATGAATGTTAATAGGTGTTTCACAGCGTCTGTCTACAAACAGTTTTAAAGCATAGCAACATGTGGGAAAGTATAATATTTCCTAAAATATTTTAAATTTGAATCTCCAATAGATTCTTCCACCACTCTTCTCTGTAAATGCAGCTCCACTGTCTTTACAAACAGATTGAAGATTTCTCAGCTTTTTCAAAAGGGCCAAAGGGAACTCCATCATCTTTTCTGGAAGGCTGCACACCTATTAGATCATACTGGTAGTAATACTCTATTATCGCATAGGGAGCCGTCAAAACTAGGCACACAGCCGACATTTGGGAAAATTTACTACAGTTTAGCTTCATCTCTCCTGATGGTCAAGGAAACACATTCAACTGTTCATGTATTCTTCATGTCTCCCTGGTGTTGTGATGACAACAAGGGAAAGAATGAACAAAAAAAATCCTTAATTACTCTTTTATGAAGATGAGAATTTAATAAAAAAGTCACAGGAGTAAGATAGAAAATGAGTCAAAAACAATTGTGGACAAAAGAGAGAAGACAAAATGTGAAAGGGAAAATCACAGGAGAGGAGTGGGAAAGGAGGGCAATAAAAAAGAAATCAGAGGAGTGGAAAAGTGGAGACAACAGGGGAGAGGAGAGGGAAAATCAGGAGAAAAGAGGAGGATGCAGTGAGGTCCCAAGGCCAGCCACAGGGTCAGCTGTCAGGATGATAAATGGAAACTAATCCACCCTTCTTCTTCTTTTCATCCTTCTCTTCAGCCTCCCACCCAGTCATCCCCCTTACTTTAACTCACCACCCCACTCTTTTTTTTTCCCTGATGGCAATTCTATCTGTGCATCTCTATGTTTAAAAATCACTGTTTGAACCACTGTAGTCAATTCATAGTTCTAAATGACAAATTATCCTACGGACTCAAAGACTGGTTCTAATCACACTTTATGTGAATAAACCTTATTTTAGTGTGCCAGTTTGTTGCGCGGTGTTTTATGACAACGGAAGTTGTCCTGACTTTGAATGCAGCACAGGTCTTACACTACAGATGCCTGTTTCTTGGCTTGTCTTGCCCTTTAGATTTCATCACTTCACTCCCTGGCAGCCAGCAGCACTTTATTTCAACTCAGGGGTCAAAATAAATCAATGATGTATGGATACTGACAAAGACAATCTGCACACACATCAAGTTACAAATTACATTGAGGGGCAGCTAAACAAGCTTTAGACAAAGACACTTAGAGGCTCAATATCAAAGGATGTACTAAAGGAGAGACATTTTTAAAAAAGCTACATAAAAAAATCTATAAGGTTAGGAGGCAATTAAACAACAACTGGAATAGGAGATGAGTTTGGCAGGTGAGCCAATGTGTTAACAATGGGCTGATTGTGCACATATACAGAGATGTAGAAAAGAGCACAAACATGCAAGTCTGTTGGTGTTATTATGCATTGAGGCAAATGTGACAGTTAAACATTTTACTGGTTTTATATTTAACTTGAAAAGTGATGTTAACATACTCAAAATGTAGAGTTACTGAATGTCTACAAAAGGATTCACACATGTAGCAGTGATCCTTGGCACCACCATTCAGAAGGATGACTTTGTCTCCATTAAAGGAATGACAATATATCATCCTATTATACTCTATTGTTTCGTGCTGCAGCAGCAACATTCATTATCATAGATCCAATGCTAATGTTGTGTGTGTGTGCGTGTTGTGTGGGTGTGTGTGTATGCTCTAGAGATTTTATAAGGTGTTGTTGTACTTGTACGTGTGGCTCAATCCAAAAACATACCTGTATGTGTGTTTTTTTGTTTTTTCCAAAATACAGACTTTATTTGTGCAAACAAAACTACTGTGTCTGCATACGTGTGCATAGGTGTGTGTGTGTGTGTGTCTTTGTGAGAATCTATTACTTATGCTGGGGAGGTATAACGGTATTGGTGTGCAGTTGCGGGCAAGAATTGCTCCTTTACTCACAGAGCAATCAACCAGCTGTCCTCTGTGCAAACAAACAGGGTACAGCGATCAATACGGATATCAAACACGTCCCCCTGTGGCGCGTGTGTGTGTTTAAATCGGTGTGTAAAAGAAAGGAAGAGCTTGAGAGAAATAGAAGGAAAAGTGTGGAGCTCGGGTGTAGTCTAAAACGAAATATCACAGCAAAACTCACAATGCGCCACAGCTGGGGATGGATTGGAGGTCTAATTCATCATTTTATATCTAAAGGCTCAAAAGAGTTGGTCTAAACTTTTACACTTACGTAAACATGACCAAATCACTGGTTTGTGGCTGGATTGTAATTTCCGAAAGACATTCATACATAAAATAGTAAAAGTGTAGAAATATTGAGACATATACACATGTCCAGCAAACGTTTCCCCATTTGCAACAGAATGACCCCACGATACAAGACACATATACATATAAATTTGCAGAATTAGCAAGTAAAGCAGTCTTACATTTCCACAATGCCTTCAGGGAGGTTTACTGGAATTTCAGTAAGGCCTTTACGACGACAGTCCACTATGTTGTTGTTACAGCTGCAGCTGGGTGGGCAAACGGTTACCTGAGGAGCACAAGTCCTTGACTCGGTCTGTGCTGGACCTGTAGAAAGCAATATACAAATACGAGATTGGTTTTGGTAAATATGAGGATGAAAAGAAGCTGATGCAATTGCATTATATTCTTTGCTACATGCTATCTAAAACAGAATAGACATACAGAGGAGAGAAGGGAAAAGCAGGTAAATGGTAAAAAGTGGAACGATGGGACAAAAATAGTGAACAAATTAAAAAAGAGAAAGAGTGGTCTGTTATTGACAGTAAGTGAGGGGAATGGAGAAAAGTGCAATGAGAGGTGGTTTTCTGTGTAGTTTGTAGGCAGAAAAAATGAGACTTAAGGCTAATAAAAAGAGCGCAGCCTGGCAGTCTATTAGCGCAGAAAGCTGAATCAGAAGCCTGTAAACATTGCCTGTGCTATCTGCAGCTGATAACACTACTGCTCTTACTCTGGCTTTTTAGCTGATTACACGCTCTACATGCTGTAATTCTGTCAGTGTTATAAACTCAATGCTGAGCTGTCTGGAGACGATAACAACCCTGCCTATAATACTGGCCTTTAGTTTTACTATATTCTCTATATTGCACAGAGTCAGCTGCCAACAGCTCTACAGTCAACACTGACTTATTTCTAAATTATGTACTACCCATGTATCACTCTTCCTCAAAGGTTCAGGTTAACGTTGTGAGATGAATGCTATATTTATGCATCAGTATGATATAACTGCAGTGGAGCATAGAGAAGGACCTAAAAGTGTTTTATTTCATTGTCAATGAAAACAGATGAGCCATTATTAAAAATAGTGACATCTGAGTGTAAAGATCTGTCACTGAAGCGCTGTGTGTAAATTTGTTGTTGTCAACTCACCATTGCAGACAAAATCTTTCTTCTGCACATCTGGGACGTTGAGGCCCCTCATGTGGGCAGGGGCCATGCACTGAGTGAAGGGAGCCAAGCCCCGTCTGGCTCTGAGCCAATCAGAGAGCCAGGACAAGTGACAATCACAGTGGAGGTTGTTGGAGTGCAGACGGCTGAGGTGAGATAGAGAAAGAGAAAGCATGATAGATTTTTGTGTCTAAATATGATTATTATCCGATCCAAAATAACATGTGACCACTTATTTTGACTTGAAAAGAAATCCTTAAGAACTCTGAGTACAACAGGTCAGCAGAAAACATCACTAAGTGTTCGAGTCTGCATTCGAATAGAATAGATTTAATTTTAGTTACATATCTTTGCCCAGGCTCATAAGGCTCCTGTTTAGCTGAAATACAACAACACATACTTTCATACAGAGTGATATTGTCATTTCTCCACGGTCTGTGAGATTACGATTCCCTCTAGAGTGATGAAACACAACACTAAATCACCATTTCTTTGGAAAAAAAAAACTATAACACAAGACAATGAATTAGAAAAAAGAGACAGCTTTTTTAAAAACGAAATGACTAAATTTGGTTAGATGAGAAACTGACCCAAAAAGGATCAAGCATTAATTAGAAACTATGGAGCGTGGACAACAAGGAAAAAGCAAGAGTGAAAATCATAAAATATATCTAAAGAAAACAAAACAACAAAGGGGGCGGGGGTTGGGTGGGGGTAATGAACAATTAGAGAAAGATCCTGCTGGTGTTATTTTTATTTGGTTGTTTTGGCTTGTTTTATTGCTCAGAATGACAAAATGTGATTAACATGAACATGAACCTTGATAGAGGTGATTGCTCTTAGAGAGCCTGGAATAAAGTCTTTGAGCATCAATTTGGTTTTTGTGCTATCTTGTGATGTCTTCGGGTATTGATCTTGTTTCTGTGACGTAATGGTGATGAATTCAAGTTGATCTTTTTTGTAGAGAACATTTAAAAGATGCTTTAGTTTTTCGTCTTGTAAAATTAGTGGCAGCTTATTTTATGTAGCTGTAATCAAAATGCGTTTGTTGCTTGGAATTCACAGAACACATATACCCAATTAGCCATATTCCTAAAAATCATTATCAGGCAAAAAATATATACAATCATGTTACAATGCAATATTCTGTTGGGAAACATTGACCCTCAATCTGATCCTGCATCAGTGGTAAATTGACCTGGACCCTACCCCATAACCCACAAGACCCGGAGGTCTTTTATTCTAGTGACCTAGCGGGTAAGAGCCCAACTACAGAGGAAATGTTGTGGCTGGCTGCTGTACTTATCATAACGACTATTCAGCTGACCTTTACACTTTACCTATGCTCAATTACGTGAAAGATAAGTAGAATTGTTATCGGGTGACAACACTGAATTAATTTCAAGTGATATTTAATGCATTTAAATTATTTAAGGAAACTTGTCACACTAATAGGCTTTTTAAAATTCACTTGTAGCATTAATTAAAAGACTCTGCTCTCTACAGAATGCATCAGGTGTTGTTTCACAGAGCTCAGACTCTCTACAGGCTGCACTGGCTGGACTGTACTGGCACCTCCAGAGAGAGAGAGAGCGAGCGAGAGATGAGGAGGAGGAGGAGAAGGGTGGATGAACAGCAGAATGTCTTGTCAGCGTATTATATGCCAGCCGGGATATCTGGCCTTTCAGAAGACAGGCCTCCTTTTGTAATAAAGCAGAGGACAAATCCTGTTATGGAACAGAGATGGTCTCATTGATGCTAGCAGCGGGGGCAGTGGGTTTTAATACCGCTCTCCCATTATAAATCCAGTTTATAGTTGCACCCCCGCCTGGAGATAGCCACGTCCTGGCCCACCTCCGGCTCAGCCTTAATTACTGACAAGTAGGATTAAAACACAGGGGAGAATGGGAACAGGCAGGGGGTATAGAGAGCTGTGTTTATGTGTGTGTGGACTGTTGTTTGTGTATAGCTCAAAGTCAGTTTGAATGCATCTGTTGAGTTTGTTGGTTGCAAGTGACTAGAGGCATTGTGCAAGCTGGTTACGTAAATGAATGTGTGACTATACATGTGTGTATTTTTTCTTAAGAGTCATGCTGGGGGGTTACTGGACATATCTTGAGAATAGTTGTGCCCCAAACAACACACACACACACACGAAAAGTAGCAGTAGGAGTTCTGATCTTTCCACTGGGTCAAGTTTGTGAATGAAAGATATCATGATGTGATACCATTACTACTAATAGGCTACATGGGCAGTGAAGAAAAAGAGAAAGTAATATGGATTATAGCTTCAGGGAAGGTGAACCACTTTTCCCTCAAAGAAGTTTTTACGCACACAAACACATACACGCACTTCTAGAACTTCTCTGCTAATCATATCAGGGACATCTCTAAAGATTTGATTGAATGAGTCGTTTTTATAAAAGGCATCAAATTCAATACTGAGATCTGAGGGTGGCAAAAGAGAACGGTTAAAAAAATTTAATAGAGAGAAAGATGCAAGACAGGGGAAAAGGCAGAGAGGGATGGTTACTGGACGTAAAGGAGATGTGGTAGAGAGGTAGGGGACAAATATGAAGCAAAGAAAGAAAGGGAGTAGTAGGAAAAAATAGAAGACTAGAAGAGTAACAGAATAAGACAAGTGAAAAAAAGACAAAGGACAGAGGAAGCAATAAAGGGATCCAGACTATACCAGGAAGGGAAAAAACCAATGGAGATAATGAGGCGAGTAAAGACATTTTAGAGAAAAATGAAAGGAAGAAAGTGATTAAAAAAAAGACTCGGAATATGAGACATACTGTAGAAGATCGGAGGAAGATGGAACAAATATGAAGTAGAAACAGGGAAGAGGAAGAACGTGGAAATCAGAGGAGACAGTCACTCAGTGTTGACAGAAAACAGAAGCGGACGAGGGTCTCTGATTAAAAGATATTGGATATTGGTAACTCTGTACTCAATCTGCTGGCAACTGTGTCGCTGTGCTGCTGCCTGAAATCCAATTTTAAAAGCCTGATTTCAAGCTGTATTGCCACTAGAGTTGCAGCAGCATGCAGGAAAAATGGAAACCCCACTATGTGATTGGCTATTGATGGTCGTTGTCGGTCAAAAGTTGAAGCACAAAAATGGCTGCGAAAGATAAATGGATCTGTGTAAATGTTATCCTGCTTGTATTTAGCTGGGCTTTATGTTTTAAAATCCCCATTTCAAAATGTTAAGTAGAGTGGTGTGACCGCACAAGAGCCTCTTAGAAAATGATGATTCGGGAAGGAAATCCCATTTGGTGCATGCCATGGTTTGGCAGAATTCAACCCCAGTGTGGCCAGAAGGAATGGAACCCACGCTCTGTCTCACAGAAAGTCCCACGAGATTACGATTAGAGACTCCCTCGAGATGTTGTGCCATCACCTTGGCAACTGAAAGATCTCTTTCACACAACTAAGCAGAAAATACACACATACACACAAACAAATCAAAGCCCCCTTTTAAATCAGTCAGAGATGATAATTTGGCTTGGGTTCATGTTGGACCACAATAGTGTGTTTGTATGTGTGTGTGTGTGTGTGTGTGTGTGTGTGTGTGTGTGTGTGTGTGTGTGTGTGTGTGTTCACATCAGTAACATCAGTAAAGGAGGTTTCTTTTAATGAATCAAAGCAGAGTGAACTATAGAGCCTAAACAAGTCTTTCTTGTGGCATTAATGAGGTTACCATTACTCAAGTGTGCATGTGTGTTAGTGTGTGTCTGTGTGGTACATGCACATATTTGTATTCATCTCTGTGTATTTGTCTGAAAGTCTTTATGTGTGCCTGTGTGTACGTAATGGCCACATGATTATTCACAGTCATGAAACAATAGAAGACTCAGTCTCTTATTATGGCAAGATTAGCCAATCACACACTCTGCCTCCGGACTTTATATGTGTGTATTTATTATGTGGTATGTATATGGAACTAAGCATCACCTACGTAGCTCAGTTTTGAGTTGAGTTGTGTGTACTGAATGCACAAGGTGCATATTAATGTGTGTATTAATATGTAATAAAACAGCCACAGAGTCCTTGTGTATCAGTGTCGACAGTATGTTTTTGAAGAATTCTCTTTGTGGTTGACTGTATATGTCAGAGTGTGTAATACTCACAGTGTCCGCAGCTTTGGCATGTGGTTGAAGCTGGACAGTGGGATGAGGGTGATGTTGTTGTTGTTGAGAGTGCTGGACACACAAAAACAGAGGGAAAGGAAATCAGGGAAGCAGTCTCTTGCCAAAAGCCAATCTTGATGCAACTCACTGGTCTGATGGTTAAAACTGTCAGAATATATTTCAATGAAACAAAAGGTTTAAATCCATGTCATAGTCGTTTTATTGTTAGTCCTGCAATGTGTAGAGGACATTTCTTCTCTGCACTCACAAGAATGAATAAAAAAATAAATAAAAACAGGTTTCAGAGCTGTGGATCGAGAACCCTAAAAAAAAAAAGGATTTCAAAGCACATCTGAGGAGTTCCAATAAAGAATACAGAGTTCTTCCAATAAAGCGGCCAATAAGAGGGAACATAATCTTTGTTGTTCAACTATTATATTTAACCAAACGTTACAGCTCAACATGATTACATTATCATAGTAAATTATTACATTTACCAAGTACTTGAAATTTAACTCTGAATGGTTATGAGAATGAGAATTTACTTCTTCATCCATCTGTTTTACACCATTTATCGGGGTCCGGGTTGTGGAGGAAGCAGTCTAAGAAGACTTTCTGGATTCCTTTTCCCCAGCGACCGCCTCAAGCTCTTATGGGGAAATACTGAGGCATTCCCAAGACAGCTGAAAGATGTAATCTTTCCAGCGTGTTCTGGGTCCACCCCACTGACTCCCCCAAGTTGGACATGCTTGAAACATTTCACCTAGATACCTGAACCACAATGAATTTAGCTGGGTATTTATGTTGAGCTTTGTAGGATCTGTAACATACCGTGGCACGCGCTGGTGCACTTTATTCCCAATGAAAATACTTTTCAGTTAACTAAGAAAAAAGTACAATGTACAGGACAATCTATTGCTCTATTGTTTCTTTTGTACATAAAGAAACTTATCAGTTTGATTTTAAATCTCTTCCAAAATTTGGACTTTTGATTATGTCCAACATCATCATATACATATAGAACATATACAGTTATCTCTTAATTTATTAATGCATGTACATATAAAACCTACACCCCTTTGTTCAGTGCTTCTTCTCCTATCTCATAAGCAGGTCACCTCTGTCTCTGACTATTAGCTGCCTCATATACTACACTGTGTCTCATATGTAGTATCGACATAAAGCGGAATGAAAAACAAGGCTGACTGTCATTACAGCCAAGCACACACATACACACAGTGTGTTGAAGAAAAACACTTATTGATTCTCTGAATTTTTTCTGTAAGGATATGGACACAGAAATGAGAGCAGAGGGGAAAAAAGGCAGAAAATATCAGTGATCGATTAGTCTTAATCTTATACAGAAAATACACGTGGTAGGCGTGATATAGATATGTGGCAATAGAAAACTACTGTTGTTGATATTGTGCTACCAGATTAACACTGGTGTGTTCTACTATTGACTTTATAAGTCTCTGAAACTCCACTAGCAGCAGGTGATCACTCAGAACAATTTTGTACTGATTTGCAGTGATTTTTCCTTCTAAAGGGGACAAGTAAAGCCAAATATGCCAGCAAAATGCCCTCTTAGCATAACAAAGTCATGAATGTCTTTAATGAGGTTTTGAGAGTTCAGTTTTTCCCTTTTATCTGTCACCTTTCTAAAACAACTAAAGCCCCACTTACACTTTCTGTGGCTATGAGTCTTCAAGGATCGACTTGGGTCCAAGTCAAATTTCGTCACTAGAGCAGGGATGTTGAGATACCTGCTTGTTTTTCATGACCCGACAAATCTATCCACTAAGAATTTACATCACAATACAACGATTTCACTTCCCAGGTGGCGACTTCAAGTGGACTTGACTACTCAGCCATCATGTCTGCAAGAGCATATAATTAAGCCTTAAATAAGCATCCACAAGTTCATCCCAATTAAAATACAATATGAAGCAATAGTGGACAAATTCACATTATGGGTTCCCTAAAAAAAAAACCCAAAAAACAGGAAATAGTCTCAACATTTACACACAGGAAACTGCTTGCAGTGTAAGAAAGGTAAAATAAGATGATTAAAAGTAAAAAAAAAAAATCCTCTTTTTACATTGAATTAAAAACAGATTTTGTACCACTAATTCTATATAATCAAAATAGACAGAAATTGCTAAACTGATGTGGGGAGAACATAAAAAAAAATTATGACCCTTTCATTGGAACATGCAGGACTGTTCAAATGGCCTGAAGTCAATTTTTCACAGGACAAAGTACACAGTGAAGTCATGAGTTAATGAGTGATCCTTGTTACAATAGAAATCCCGGGATTTCCAAAATTTATATTACATTATAATTTTTCTGGTGGCTTGTTGAAGCCAACATCCACACAAGCCAGTGTAACCATTTTCTTTGTCCCCCCCCCCCCAAGTTTCATGGATCATTAGTTTTACTGGATAGAAAATGGGCCTAGTTTACTTTACATATCACCCGAAACCTTGTGTATTCAAAGAGTCATTGTTTCGAGAAGAATGAAGACTGAGTGGTCATTTTTTATATCTGAAACTCGTTCATTTTTCATGTTTGACGGTGTGTTTTTAATGCTTTAAGACAAGGACAAGGTCAAATTTCTCTGAGAAATGGACGAATTTCAAGATGAAAGGATTTTTCACAGCATCTGCATTATGTTTATGCTTAAACATACAGTGTCACCCCGATTCGATTTCAACCACAAAAATCAAGGATGGTTTATTTTACATACTGTATTGTCGTCACCACTAGTCCAAATAGGTTCATTACGGGGGGGTTGCTGTGTTTTTACTAACACCCACTCAGCCTTAAAATAGACTGTTTTTGCTTCACTCTGTTGATGTTACTACTTTTCTTTCTCTTTAATTCTCTCTCCTTCCGATTCTCTTTCCACATTCTCCTCCCTGCCAGTATAGCCTCAGTGGCCTTGGTGGACGGATAAAGTTTCACACTCATGCTCAAATACACACGCACACACACACATCAGGAGCGCTGCTATGCTCAGCCCTGTCAGGGGTGATTCCACCCAGTATATATAATTTAATTGTGGAATAACAATAATTTCCCCCTGCAATTTCCCTGTCAGTTATTTTCCCACTCACCCCGTTCAGCCCCCCTCACTTCTTTCTGCCTTAATAAAGTAGTGACTGAACTGACTTACGCCAAGGTAAACACTAAATACATCATTTAAAAGTCCACAACTATGTTTTATATTGTGGCCATGTTTCCCAGCGTATTTTACACGCCTTAAACCACGACTACGCCTGCAAAAAAATGTTGGTATTCGTTGATTTGAAGGGATCCCAAAAAAAAAAAAAAATGCAAAGAGAGGAATTGTGAGACGCTGAATGATTGTTAGATAAGACCTGAAATCATCTTGCTTGATTAAGTTACTTATGTTTGGCCAATGGTTTTGTTGCTTCCAGCTGTTTGAGGGAGGCTTTTCGAGTTTATTAAATACATTCAGCTTAATAGTGAAGCTCTCTCTATAGTTTCTTCAGCTTCTATCATAGTGACACAGTCTCTTTCTTTTTGGAACAGTGGAAACTTCAATAAAATTTCACACATATTAAATATTTCCAACACATATAAAACACATATAAAATATTGTTTCAGTTTTGTTATTAGTAAAAACCTCATTAGATTATTTAAGTCAAAATTGTTGTGTAGTTAATTGATTGATGGTCTCCCAAATATAATAAACAAAAGTAAACAAAATCTGACAAGTAGTCTAACAATGAAAATCCATTTTAATATATTATATAGTTAAAGTACAATTACACTAGACAGAATTCTGTGTGTTTTACTAATCACAAATTATTAATAGTAATTAAGAAAAATCACAGTGAGCAGGGCTTAAAATGTGCTTTAACATTTAAATAAATGTTTGCGGTATCATTGTATTCAGGGACTGTCTATTTAAAGGGCCAGTTCAATTAGGGCACCAAAATGGCTCAAGTCAGAACTGCTTGCAGCCTTAAAACCATACTATGGTTACACCACAAAAAATACAAAAATAAAAAAAACAGTACAAACGGGAACACCAGCTATGTAATCATGCTCCCAGTTACCAATGCTTCACAAATGATGCTATATGGTCAGGAAAAGGAAACATGTTTATGCACTGCGTATTAGCATTCAGGGTTACAACTTTTTTCCAAAATGGGATTATGACTGGAATAAGAAAGCCTTCTTTGGGTTCGCACTTAGCAGAGCTATTTTTAATATGTAAAAATCATTTCACCAGTAGTATAAATTCCTATGTTTGTTTTACTCTTGTAACTAAAAACCACCAGAAGAGCATTAGTTAGTAGTCAGTTATGGTGTTGATGGTTACAGATTCAACTTTCTTAAAATACTTTTTAAAAGCAGAATGATTATTATTGTTCTATCCGCCATTTACGGTGAAATGTCGACTTTACTCTTCTACTTTTATCCTTATATTTGCCTCCCATCAGAAACAAACTCTTCATATGTATCACTTTTAATTTGAGCCTTAGTTTTCCTACGTTTCTAAACTTCTAGACTAATTATACATGAAAAGCCAGTTTGGAAGAAAAATCACATTTTGTTTTTGCAGTCACAGTGAAAGAGAGCTCAAGGACTTTTCCAACAATACTGTTTGCAACACACAATGTTTCTATTATAAAATGCCTATTCAGCTTTTTTTTCTTTTTAATTTGAGATAGGCTGCAGTGACCGCTGCAGTGGTATTGCAGAGTTGATCTATGATTCTTGAAAGTGTGTATGTGCATGTGTTTGCCAGTCTTTACGTATTTGTGCATGTGTGTGTATGCGCCTGTATGCGTGCGCGTGAGTGTTCGTTTATGTGTGTATTCTTGAGTCAGCATGTAGTGTACATGCTTGCGTGTTTCAGTACGCATGTGCTTTCGATGCAGTGATCTCTCTGTTGCAGTAAAAGGGTTTCTGCAGTCAGTGATGGAGGAGACTCTTTAGAGGCAACCCACCAGGGAGATGCTATCACTCGCGTTTGTATGCATCTGTGTGTGCGTGAAGAGTGATGTTATCGTATGTGTCTTTGCCGCAGCCTACACACTGAGGTCAAAGCCTAGCTCGTCAATCTCTTCTCCCCCAATTACGCACAGTCTCAAAAAGCAGTCGCTGGACACTGTATTAGGCACACCTGTTCAACTGCTTGTTAACAACAATATCAAAAATCCAATCTAGCTACCAACAACATGGTAGGTAGCCAATGCATTTAGGCATGTAGACAAGTTCAGCATAAGAAGAATGGAAAAGAAAGGTGATTTCAGTGACTGGTTGTTAGTGCCAGATGGGCTAGTCTGAATATTTCAGAAACTGCTGATCTACTGGGGATTTCCCACACAAGGGAAAAGGCTTTATAGAGAATGGTACAAAAACGAGAAAATACACAGCGAGCAGCAGTTATCTGGGTAAAAATGCTTTGTTGATGCCAGAGGTCAGACGAGAATGTCCAGAGCACTTTGAGTTGATAGGAAAACCACTCGCAAATCACATAACCACTCATTACAACCAAGGAGGGACCTTATAATGTATGTTTTTTCCATGCCTTTTTTATCAGGCGATATAAAAAAGATCGTTGGCTATCATTGCACAAATCAGCTACGTAAGGAATAATAGGTTTGTCAGTCATGTTTTTTACTTCTAATTCTACACACACACAAACCTCTGAGATGCTTAAGAGCAATGTTATATTTTAATTTGCATGTGTTGCTAAGTCTTCTTTTATCTGACATATTGTGGGATGAAATTAAAGTTGAACAAAATTGCCCTCACTCTTTAGAAAGATGTAACCACAAGGTTAGTTTGGAGCACCAAGTCATTTCACTATTTTTGTGGTTTGAGTACAGTAAATGCAAATAGATTTGTAAATAATTTAAAAAAAAATCATTTTTAGATATTAAACTCTGAAAAGATTTACCTTGGTGTATTTTTCAGACATAATCAGTTCTATACGGGAGTCAAGTTTATGTATGTAATAAAGAGAATTTTCTATTAGTCTCTATTGTGTTCAATCAGCCTTAACAGACACAAATCAATACACGGACTGATTGTTTGAATTACTGCAGCCACTAAAACACAACACTGTAACTTTATGATTGTGATTACAACCAATATTGACTTCCCATGACTTTAATGATTAGTCTCTCCTGTAATCACTGACAGTAGTTATGGTCTGTGAAAAAGAGAGGAGTGATGACAGAATCACCAAACAGGATGTGAAGTTTTTACATAAAATAGTAATTATTTTCGTCTTCTATGTCCATCCATCCATCCATTTTCTTCCGCTTATCCGGGGCCGGGTCGCGGGGGCAGCAGCCCAAGCAGAGAAGCCCAGACCTCCCTCTCCCCAGCCACCTCCTCCAGCTCATCCGGGGGAACACCAAGGCCCAGGACACGCTGGAGAGATATAATCTCTCCAGCGTGTCCTGGGTCTGCCTGGGCCGAGGTCTGCCCCGGGTCTGCAGACCTCCTCCCCGGGTATGTGGAGAATTCTCCTTGTATTCTCCACATACAAGGAGAATTCACATAATTCTCCTTGTATGTGAATTATATTTAAAAAAATTCTTTAAATCTGAAAACTTTCTTTCTTACAAACTTTAACTTTCTTTCAAAAATATATAATAAAAAATAAAGCCACTGTATAATCTTTCAGCAATTCAAATGTATGGGGAAGGGCTTTTGTCATCAAGCTCTCAAGGACAGCCTACTTTATTAATGCAAGTGCAATACCGTCATTAATCTCAGTCCTCCAGTCTACCCTGTCTCTAGTCAATATTCCATTGTTAATGGAAAGAAACCATTGACTGAAACCATAACAAAGTAACTCTATGGCTCTGCTTATGATTGCTTTGTTAGTAAAGCTGATCAAACTGCCTCAGTCATTATAGAGCAGTCTGTCATGACAAATATATGAGAATACAAATTCATTTTTTTCTGAGTCCTATTAGATGAATGCCATTAATGTCATAGTGACAATTTGTTTAGTAAATGGTTTTTCCTCCAACGTCTGTTGCATATACTGAGATGTATCAGGGGTCTTTATTGGTTTTAGTCTAGGAAAAGTATTGGAAAAATGATAAGAGCATAGCATGAACGGTTTAAAAAAATGAGGTCTGATGACACCAATAATTAAAGCGGAACAATTTTGCTGCAAAATCAAATTATTTCTTTAAAAACTGCTGTCAGGGAATTTGCCTGGAGGGGCACATAAAGTTCTGATAAACTTACTTTACACTACATCACACTTTAATCCATTCATTTTTACTGTTCTCCATTTCATTATTTGCCTGGCCTTCTGGCAATTGTAACAGAAGCACAATAAGTTCTCGTGCCCCTTTTCTGGACATTAATAAGTCTGAAGTCTGTTGCCAGAGATTAAACAAACTTAAAGAATTACACACAGAGAAATAGTAAGAATGATAGGACTGGACAATTTAATTACAGTAAGATTTAGTTATACTTTTTTACCAGCTGGATACTGTCAGATATGGTAACGTGACCTCCAACTAACCTACTGCATTCATCACATTATGTCTACACCTGAGTGAAATTCCATTCTATATAAATAACTAAAATAAAATGCAAAAAAAAAGAAAAAAAAAGGTTATTCTGCTGTTAATATTATCAGGTTCAATCAAGCAAACATGCCTGTTTTTAAATTGAATCTTTTCAGGATGAAATTGGAATTCCAGTGCCGTGACTGAAAAAATATTGATTGGACAGATTAAATGCAAAATGTTATTTGGCTGAAAATAAAATGAGTTGAAAAGCAAATGGGGTGGATAAGTTAAAGAAAGTACAATTTGTATCAGAGATGAATGTTGATTCTTATTCAAAGCATGTATTAAAATTAACTGCAAAGCCAATGTAAGCATTGATTTTGCATGAGTATGGAGTGTTAAAAGGTTTCAATTCAGCCTCTGACCTGGAAGCTCCTTGTTCTTACAACAAATTGTTTATCTCCTGACACAAGCATTTATATAGCTACTACGTGATACCTAATTTAAATATATTATGTGGTGTAATGTATGTATTATGTTTTTACAAAGCTACAGCCAGCTGGTTAAGATCACAGGGAGGAGGCCAAATATGAAGCCAAATCTGTCCAAAACCTACAGTAACCCAATCCACACCGTGCCGTTAATAGACCGATTTTGTACAGATTAAAAATGAAATATGTATCCATTATGCTTCAGTGATTCGAGAGGGGGGGCAGGATCTGTCTTTATGCTGAGCCCTAAGTCACTGTAGCCTAATAGTAGCTTTTTCTTTTAATCGTTACTTAGCATATAAGATTGCACCACTGTAGAAGATTTACCCATTTAGACCTCTTTCCACATACAGGACAGAATGTGGAAGTTTATGGAATTACAAACTATATATATAACATTATATATATATATTTTTTTTAATCACTAAGTAATGTTAGTGATTAAACTTGAGTCTATTCCTCTGAATGCTTTCCCACACAGATGCTTGTATAGGGGCTGAATATCGAAAGGTCTAAAAGACTCTGAGTTGTCTGAAGAGCCCTCAACATCTTTCCCCAGACCTCATTACAGCTTTAAGGAGAGGAGGCAAAATGAAATGCTTGGACACTTCAATGCCACATTTGCCTAACTTCTTTATACCTCACACTTTCATTACTGAGAGAGCTAAAGCAACAAGGAGGGACCTTATAATGTATGTCAATCAAATAGGTCATGTCCATTTAACCTTTTAAGGATTTTCTTCTTCACCTAATGACAGACAAACGAGTGGTGGGATCTGTCTATGGGGACATCTAGAGATAAATATGTTTGCGTATGTACATGTCTGTGTGCATGGGTGCATGTTTAGGGCTGGACAGCTGAGCCAGATAGTGAGACTACTGATCCTTGAAGTAATCAGTCACACAGAGTCAGGCAATGGTGCAGCCCTGTGCAATGTTTCAGCACATGTAGGTGTGCATGTGTAGGAGTGTGTCTGTACAAATATCTGTGCTTGCAATGTTCCGTTTTGCATTTCTTGCTTTGTTGTCTGTGGTCTTTGCTTTGTGGGCAGACGAAGGGATTTCAAGGACGCAACTGTTTGAATGAAAACTTGAGCATCGTCATAAGTGTATGTGTTAGGCTTTGTGTGTGGGGGAGGATGCTGAGAGTGTGTGCCACAGAGAAAGAAATGGAAAATATCAATGAATGCTCCTGTCCTTGTATCCATGTCTTTTGATGAGGAGATTCTTACTTGTAAGTGATTTTTGACCCGTATGACTTTAACACTATAACAGATCTATAAAGGGCTATGACGTCTGCAAACAGGCTTTACGGCTTTTGGAAAAGAAGTAAAGCTCTTTGAGTAAGAGCTTTTAGTACTTGAATTGTCTCTTTTTTTTTCTTTTTTCTTTTTTTTTTTACTTTCCCACGGGATTTAATGCCTACTTTACCCTGGCAGCCTGGTGTTAAATCCTGCATGTGTGTTCTGTTTGTACCTGTCAAGTATGTGTGTGTGTGTGTGCTTTTGGTCCTTTGTGTATAGGTGTTGTTCAATGCATATATGCGCGCACGTGCGTGTGCGAGCTAAGCGGACTGGTTTAATAAACTTTCAAGTGTTTGAACAACCAAAGTCGCTCAATTTACCCCACTCATCTCTGAGAAAATTGACATTTCCAGAGTGTTGCTGTTGGAAACCACTCTGGGAAAGCTGAACTGTTTACAACCCGACCCAAAAAAGCAGTGAGAGGTTGAGAAAATTAGTAGCTATTTTTTAACCAAATTTTGTTTAAGTCTAAAATTATGACAAATGAGCACATGAGTGACCACTTTTTATTTGATGTACAAAACAGTAAAGTACAAATCATTTTTGAGTGAACTGTTGACATTATAAAAATGGTCTGTTATTTTTATATAGTTGCACAAAAACAGGCTGGAAGAGGAAGAGAGGGAAGAAAAGGTTGCTGTATTGGTGCTTGAATTAACTGAATAATGATGTTTGCATTATTCCTCACTGAGACCAGTGGGTGCTGACTGCTGCAAGCTTTTCAGAAGGACGAAGGGGAAAAAAAAAAAAAAACCTATGCCTGTTAGTGTACCAAATTCCTGGAAAAGAGTATATAAATCATTGAAATAGTAAGGAAATCCTGGTGAAACATCCAGGCTTCTTGAAGTGGGGTGTAATTGAAAGCCCGCAATGTGGGGTAAGATTCTAAAACTGTTCCCTGACACCACAAACTGATGATGTTTATTTTAATCAAATTAGCTGACACTATGTAAATGGGAACACATCACGTTCATGACTGGACAGTTCCATGTGGTTTGGCAGCAAGTTATATGTGTGCGCCTCAGAGTGAGAGAGAGCAGCTCAAGGGCTTATTTGTGTGTGTATGTGAGTGTGTGTGGGTAATAACACAATGCCAGGTTTTTGCTTTGTGATATTTAATAATCTATCACCCCTGTATTCAAAACGAATAATGAATGCAATATAATATGGGCTTCTAAAATGAAAATCATGGACTAGCAGTATGAGAAAGACGGAAGGAAAAAAGGAAAGAGAGAAAGAGCGAGAGAAAGAGCGAGAGAGAGAGAGAGAGAGAGAGAAAGAAAGAGCGAGAGAGAGCGAGAGAGAGAGAGAGAGAGAGAGAGAGAGAGAGAGAGAGAGAGAGAGAAAGAAAGAAAGAAAGAAAGAAAGAAAGAAAGAAAGAAAGAAAGAAAGAAAGAAAGAAAGAAAGAAAGAAAGAAAGAAAATTGGGTATTAGAAAGGTTGGAAGACATCTACATAAAAAACCACTGAAGAGACCATTACACCTTAAATGACAACAAATTAGATTGCAGATTGCCTCTCCTCTTTGACTCCCCTCCTCTCTTGTTCTTTTATTTTCCTCACATCTTTTCTCAATTGTCTTCTAGCCCTGCTTGACTTCCATCTTGAATCTCCTTTCACTCTCTCTTCCTCCTCTCCCTCATCACCATCTCTCCTCCTCTTTCCTGTCCTGCCACCCAGTGGGATGTGATTAATTGTGCGTGGGTCAGGCTGCTGGCATCGACTCTTCCGACATCTGAAGCTAGTCCTACCTCTGCATAAGCTCTCCGTTACCCGTCCCCTCCCTCTGTGTAAATCGGCTGGTACGGACTTAATGTGTTACCTGCATGGCTGTCTAAATTTGTAACACCGCCTCACCGCCTCGCTCCTTCATTATGCAATCTTTTATTACACAGAACCAAAGTTAAAAATGTTAGTGCGCAAACTCATTTCAGCAGCACAAATATTAAAATAATATATATTTAAATTATGTATATTTAATTTTAGAAGTCTGTATATGTAAAACAGCTAAATGGACTCAACAACAAGGTAAAAAATGATCACCAACCAAGATTTAGTAGAGTGGCTAGACCTTAGGTTGTATTTGGCCAGTGAAAATGTTGAGCCACTGTCAGTGCTCTTTACTAGTTTTTACTTCCACATTTTCCTCTTTCCAAAATGATATCATATAAATATGTCAAATGATGTCAAGTGGTAAATTAGTGTTGCCTAAACTGGTTACATTGTGATGACATGGCCACCAGTATTACTCACCGAATTGCGCAGGAGACCCATATGCCAAAAGGCTACTGCAGGGGCCTGGGTTTGAGTCTGCCTGCAGTTATTTCCTGCTCTCCGTTTTCCTGTCTACTCTGCTGTCCTGTTGGAAACAAAATGGCTAAAAAGCCCAAAATAAATCTTTTTTTTTTTTTTTTTTTTTAAAGTGAGCTGGCACCTTTAAAGCAATGCCAAGGGAAAGTGAATTTGGAGGTCTGTTATGGGAGACACACAATTCCCCTGATGGTGATGTTGCAGCCAGCCATAAAGGCCAACAAAGTTCACGCTGGGAGGCGCATGGTGTGCTGTTAGCTTCAATCCAGCACACAACCATCCCTCATGGGATTTGAGTTCAAGTCCCCTGTAGGACTAAAAGTTTTAGATATTAGGCTTGCTGTTTTTGCTTTCACTGGGCTGGTTAGGCTAGGATTACAAAATAATCATGGTTGCTGTGGTTTCATGTGAATATCAATATGTAAAAACTGCATTTTTTTAGACAGTTCCATCCTTCAACTTTGTAACTTCACAAGTAATATGCTTTTAAGATGATTTTACATATGTTATTATGTTAGTCATTACATATGTTATGAATATTCACTTTTCCCTCCTTATTCTTAATGACATGCACGTTTTTCACTTTACCCTTTCCTTCTCTGCCACTACTTCATTCCTGTCTCTTTAACTCCTGAAAAAATGTAAAGATTTCAGGGTTTGTTTCCTCCCAGAGCAAATCTGGCTCTTCACAAACCCACTATTGCTATTCCAATGGAAAAATAGCCGTCACAGTGCCTCTTTCTCTCTTTTCAAGGCCTGCTTTTCATTCTCTATATCCTCCCAGCATGCTCTTCCTCTTCCACAACTTTTCATCCACCCACCAAAAAAGTCGTTATTTTGAAAACAGTAGCTACCTTGCATACTTAGCTCAGCTCCTCTCCATTGATTGTATTTCTCTCTTTTCTTTCCGTACCCACCCTCCCAGTACATTTTATACAGCTGTTTCTAAACTTTTAGTTTCTGACTTCTACTGACCCTCTTTCATTTTCTCGTTTTGACCCGCTTGCCTTTCTTTTCTTTCTCTTTTCTTTCCTTCCTTCCTTCCCACTGTGCCTCATCCTTCTCTTTCAGGTCAGACCCTCTGTCTTCGCCAGGGTGCTGGTTGTTGCCAGGGTGTGATGGCTCTGCTGAGCCCGCTGACTCAAAGAGAAGCCGAAAGGCCAGCCAAACCAAAATCACTGAACAGCAGAAAGCTGCACTGCTTTGTTCTCTTCTGACCCCACTGTGCATATACACACTCAGACACACACACGCATGTGCACAAACATGGACAAGCATTGACAAAGACACTTGAAAACATGCATCCACTTATAGGGAATTTGGTTCTGAATCATCTACAGTATGCACAAGCACACACACCTACACACATCACCATTTTCTGTATTACTAAACTTTAGATTTGAGCGAGGTTTGTTTCGGGGGCTTCAATCCAGCACTCACGCGTCACAGATACGAGACAGATCTGGAGGCAGGAGGCAACCACAGCAATGCAATTGTTACTGGGGGCACTGAGGCTAGAGACACACCAACTGCACCGGGGATATTCTGACATGTAATGCAAGCGCATACACACACATGTGCGCGTGGTTTTCTGTACCCACTAACTGTTGTTTAATTTTGACAGTTGTACGGCTGGCGCTGTACAAACAACTACTTTATTTGGACAGGCATTAGGTTTAAATTACACTCACGGCAAAAGTTACTTTACCTACAGTGCACCAAACATTTTTCGTTAACTAATCTTAACAAGGAGTTCATTTATTTTGCTTTGTGAGTATTTTCAGTTCAGCTGAAGCAATCATTAGAAAAGCTGGAAGGCAGATGAAGATATTCATGCATCATGCACCATTTATGCCAAACCACATGGGTATTTTTATATTACATAGATAAATCTATAAAATTCCCAAAGTTTTTTGCCAAATAAAACATGGGTTAACGTTTTTTTTTTTTTTTTAAACAGTGGTTTATTTTTTATGTTTTAATCAAATATAACATAGTATAAGCCTACATGAGCGCAACACAGACAATGCCTTTATACCTTAATGTGGCATTAAAGTGTCAGATCAGCTCACCCAGGACACATCATTCTCATAACGAAAGCACAGCTCTCCTGGCTGGCAGTGTAGTGCTTTTGCTGTCTATGTTTGTGCATGGGATTATTCCCTTAAACAGTCTCTAAATATTTCACCACTTCTTATATTTTTAAGCTTGCAGTCAAACTGATTTAAGTACGGTGGCTCAATCAGTGAAGCTGAGGCCAAGAGGTCAACAGCTCAGTAGGTGGAAACATAATTTATCGCCTCCCGCTTTCAAGTTGGATGTACATAAAGAAACAAGCAAAAAAAAAAAAAGTAGGAAAAATAGGTCACTTTGGTCTCTCCGATTGTAAAATTATCACCAAACTATCTCAAATACATAATCTCACAACTTGACTTTCCATTATTTGACATTAACATGGAAATTAGTTTATTTATATATGTTAGAAACACTGATGGATAAATGTGGTTAAAAAAGCCAAAACACTTAAATGACCAAAATTAGTAGAAGAGATGTGGGAAAATCATCTAAGAGATGAGAGGGAAGCGGGAATTAAAAGGGAGGTAAATGGACAGAGGAAGTACAGATGACTGGGAAGAAGAGGAGGAAAGGTATAAAGACAGAAAGAACAGGCAAAAAGACCAGAAGTAAGACATTTAGATGAAGAAATGTGTGACAGTTTGCATAACTGAGTCTGTGTTTGAAAAAGGGAGTTACAAGGAAAGTGAAAGTCACCTTGTGAAGCTACAGTGCACTGAGCAACTCTGTCCGTCTTCCCTTATGAATAATGACAGTCGTTGGCCAAAACCTCAATGCTACACACTCATGCACTTCACTTTGCTTTTTCTCACTCTCTCCCTCTCGTTTTTCTTTCTTAGTGGTACAGAAAGTTGTGCTTCCCCGAGAAAAGTGATCATAAAATATGCAGCTGATCCACTGCTCTTCTGAGTGCTTCTCAGACCTCTTAGCTCTCTGTGTGTTTGCGATGTGCATATGGGCATGTCATGTAAATGGCGAGCTCTCCCTCTCCTTTCTGATTTTTCTTTCAAACCAATTTGCCTGTCCCGCCTTCATCTGTCTGTTTTTGCAAATGTCGATTTTTCTATCCGTCTTGGTTTGCAATTAATTAAAAACATCAGAGTTTAAAGAAATAAAATTCAGTTCAGTTTCGGTGGCCATCTTTGCCACTACACCTGTTCTGCTTCTTGCCATCTTTGTAGCTCAGTCCTTTCTCAACCACCTCCCCTCTCCATCCATACTTGAAAGTTTTTGTGTGCCATCAACAGGAAGATGGACCACTTACAACATTTAAAACATATGCCATTTTTGCTTCAGTTATATTTTACATATTTGCTCTTTCATGGCTGTAAATATACAAAATATATTTATTTTTAGATTTAAAAAGAAATGATATGCAACATACCTTTAAACTAGCTTCATTTTAATAAAGAGCCTGTTAATTGCCTTGTAATTGATTCTGTTTGTACCACTTTCTTAACATAAACTTACTTACAGACAATAAGTTTCTGCATATTTTAATTATTAATTGCACATTAATTTCCTCATGAGTGACCAGGCTAGAGACTTCAGGAGCACTGCATGCTGATTTGGCTTTTGACTTAACATGGGTGTCACATCCCACCCATATCTGAATACCATAGGAATATCATATTCAACAGAGAGAGACTATAGGTCTGATGAACCAATGGCTGGCCAGATAAAGCAGTTGTACATGTTATCGGCCTGTGGAAATGTTAATGGTGGGGCTCTTTGTCTCAACAGCGTGTTTTTTTCTCTCTCGAAAAGCAGTAGAATTAAAATGCCAAGGTTCATTAACGTAATTGAGTGCAGTGACTTTGTAGTGAAACACGCAACAAAGTCTCATCACCTTAAAAAACTTAATTCTTTCACATCTAAAGATAAACGATTAAGTGGAATCTCACCCTCTTTTTAATGAAGTGATTAAATCTATTTATATCTGAAAATGATCAAGCACTTATCATTTATTTTCATTAATCTTCGTTGTCAAGAGAGGGGGGGGGGGGGGGGGGGTGGGAAAAAAAAAAAAAGGAAAAAAAAAAGGCCT